>PVHP010020998.1:12780-29911 GCA_004024765.1 Zapus hudsonius | reverse complement strand
TTGAGATTTTCTTCAGGCAATTAGATTATATGCACTTAATGTTGGATAAGATGTACTAGTGGGCATTCTATCAAAATAAACATTTCTTGGAAAAAAATAACAGACCTAGCCTTACATTGAATTGTCATCTGAATTGTTTTGGACAAATATGCATTTATTTTCAAGAAAAATTACAAGATTATAAAAGTGGAGGAAGGAAAAGTGGAAATCTTTCATCCAGCAGCTATTAACCTATAAACTTGAAACCGTTTTTATCTATGAAATGTATAGAAAAGTTGATATTTTTAGACAGAATAGATATACAGTAATTTAATATTATTTGAAACAAATCAACTTTTCAAATGCAATGGATAAAAATTTTAGTTTTGAATAAATCATGACTGTGGATAGATTTTACTACACTACTGAGAACAAACCATGAAAAGCATTTGTTTTATCATATCTTGGGGATTTAAAAATCACATTTTAAAATAACATTCTTATCTTTCCATAAGACTGTTATTATTAACTCTAGAAGGAAAATAGTTCAGAGTAGAGAAGACTAGTAATTATTGCTTTAACATATGATCAAAGTCATTAACAAAACAAATTGGTATCATTGCTTTCTACTCTGATGGACTAATGCAAATACAACATCTTTGGTTCCTGCCAAAATCTGATCTGGAACCCAATCATGAAGAGCTCATGCTGTTAAAAGTATCAGTGGCATGAAACACAAAAGCCCTATGGAACTGCTCTAGATTGAAGGAGGTGTGACTGAATACAACTCATGACCTGGGACCTTCTAATCCTGTAAAGGACTTAAATAGTACAATTGAGGAACTCAGGATGAAGTTGAAAGCTTAGAGAATGGTATTTCTTTAACATTAACTTCCTGGTATGATAATTGTATTTTGACTGTCACAGACAAGTCATGTGCCTCTAGGAAAGCCAAACTCGTCTTAAAGAAGTATTGCATCTCAAACTCTGGGGGATAAAATGTGTATGTGGGGGTGGGGGAATAGACACAAAAGCAAATGTAGCAAAATAGCAACATCTAGCTTATCTATGTAAAACATATATAGAAATTTTGGTACTATTATAATTTTACCTTAAATGTGAATAAAATGTAAAAAATAATTAAAAATAAAAGTCAAATGGACTGTTTTTGTTACTATATTAGAGATGTTTATTGACATAATTGCCTGAAATTAGTATTTCTTACCTGCTAGATAATTGTCCTCAGGAAAGCACCCATTTTCCTCCTTTGTGTCTACGTTGGAACACAATCTCTCTTTAGAGGTTAATGAGATACCTAAAGGCTTTCTTCCCCAACCTCAAAGGAGGGAGGAAATCCATTTTGATATCTACATGGCTTAGCATGATACATTTGTATAGTAAATTTACTTTTACCTCATAGAGTTAAATTTACAGGAAACTGGGGCTTCACTTTACTTTTACACAGTGACTTCACATTAGTTCTTGGTGTGTTTCTTGAAAATGCTATTCAGCCTCTTTCCCCTAAGATCACATGCTGTGGGTATTGAATAAAGAAATAGGAATTAGCTTTGTGACTTCATCTAGTTTTGAGTATGATTGGGAGGAGAAGTGTCAAAGTTTAGAGATAGCTATGAAACAGGGCAGTCCCAAGGCAGATGATTAACTTGCTATTGAGTTATAGACATAACTATTGATTAGAATGGTCGATGTCATCTGGGCCTGGTGTCTTCGACCTGCAATTCCAGGTATTTGGGGGCTCTCTCTCTCTCTCTCTCTCTCTCTCTCTCTTTCTGTCTTTCTGTCTCCCTCTCTCATGCACACACACACACACACACACATACAAGTGGTGTGGCAACTAATGCATATCACAACTCCCTTGGTCTATAAGGAGGGAACAAAAATTATAGGCTCTGAGACCAGACCAGACTAGAGACTAGACTTGAATCTTATTTGTGGGTTTTTTTTTTCTGGCCTGATAACTTTAGGAATGAATTTAAGGAGATTCCAGCTAACTTTTCTTATCTGAAAAATGAAGAAAATTATTCTTACCTTATAACATGTTGAAAGGGACAGTTGTTAAATTACCCAATGTTTTCATTTGTTGTCATGAAGACTGAGTACACAGCCTCCAAACTCTTCATAGGCTAGTCTAAAGAAGTGTTTCAAATAATGTGACAAGCTCCTGCATGCACTACTCACCAAATGGAACCAGTCTAGATGCCCCTCAACACGTGAATGGAAAACAGATCATGTGGATACACAGTAGGATTTTATTCAGCTGCAAAGCCTAATGAAATATATGGTTAATATGCTTAATATAATTTAAGCAAAGTAAACCAGGCTCAGAAGTAAAGCATTTCATGTGAATCTAGACTTAAATGTGTGTGTGTGTGTGTGTGTGTGTGTGTGTGTGTGTGTGTGTGTGAGACATAAAAGCAGAAAAATGACTATGGGTGTAGAGGAAGTTGATGGGAGGAATAGAGGCATAGGTAGGTTGGTGAGGAGGGTCAAAATGATATACATTGCTTATATCTAAAAATATATATATGATACATATAGGTATGATACATATATGAAAATGCCATAATAAAACTCATTATTTTGAATGCCAACTTAAAAAAATTTTTAATAGAAAAAAATTCCTTGCAGAATTCACAATTTGGGTTTGTTGAGTGTTGTACTCTTCATACCTCTGATATGATGAAGATTTGGACTCTCAGAGGGAAGCTTTTCTATTGTCTACAAGTGTTTTAAAAATACTCTGCCCATGGGCATTTAATAAAGCCCATTGGCTGTTATTATGTTTTATTTCTAAATACCCATGTTTCTTCCTCATGTGAGACTGTCCCAGCCTGGGGCTGGTTTTGTTTTAGCACCTGTAGGACTAAAACAGTACCATAGTTTCTGTGTGTGGAGACACTTAAAGGGCCAGGGGAGGTTTAAATAGAGACTCCCTTCCACATGTTTCCTTTGCCTTCCCTCCAACTTTGAACATGACCTTCAGTTGTCAGGCTTAACTGGAGTAGTTTTATTTGGCTGTTGAACCTAATTATAATGAGTGAAAGGCTCTAAGACTTATCACAGATGAGGTGATGAGCCGTTTTCAGAAATGTTGCCTTCAAATAGACATTTGTGGCTTAATTTATTTGTGGCACCTAACAGCTGTGTGCTACTCCTAGAAAATTTAATCCCCCACAGTGATTACTTGGAACAGAAAATAGTGTGTGTGTGTGTGTGTGTGTGTGTGTGTGTGTGTGTGTGTGTGTGTGTAACTCCTTTTAGGCTTAAATTATATATAAATATTTATATCGATGTGAAACACTATAAACAAATATGGTATTATTCACACATTACATGGTAAAAAATATTGAAAGATTTTCTTTTTGACATTATTTCCAAGGAGAAGCTTCTTTTCACACATGAGTTGTTTTTTTTTTTAAAGAAAAGATACAGGCTAAAGCTCTTGGATGCTGTCCAGAACTAGGTACTAAAACCCTATTGCTGAAGATGACATACTCATCACATTAAGCTGGTAACAAAGAACTGGGAAGGTGCAGACCCATTCCTCAAAGCACAGTTTATAGTCTTTAAGGGTGAATTAGAACTTTCCACTGAAAGCATGAGATTGTGATCTGTGTGGATGCATCTTCCTTTGTAGGTTTCTGCTGCAGGGTTTAAATGTAGAAGATCTAGAAGGGAATGAGAGTTGCTGATCAGACCCTCTATAGAGAATGCATGTTGTGTATGCCATATCACCCCAAGTACACCTGCTCTCATTCAATCTCACAAGCTGAGCAGGGTTGGGCCTGGTTAGTACTTGGATGGGAGAAGGTGAGTGTTGACAGGGAACATGTAGGGATGATACTATTTATGGAGATGGTGAGCGCTGATTTAATGTTTCATACGTAGTATGTAAATTCCATATATCTAAATACTGAATATTCTCTGTGATTTTTAAAGTTTTTAAACTTTATTTTTAGAACAGCTTTAGGTTTACAGTAAAACTGAGCAGAATATACAGAGAACTCCCGTATCGCCCTGTTTCCAACCAAGTAGGTAGGTACTCCTTCCTAGGGTCATCCCATTAGTGTGGTATATTTATTACACTTTGTGAATCTATATGGGTACATCTTAAGCATTTAAATACCATTGTTAGTATTGGGGTTCAATCTATAACATTCTATAAGTTTTGACAAATGTCTATAGTACGTGTTTGCTTTTGTAGTATAATATGGAAAAAATTACTTTCCTCCAAATTCCTCTGTTTCCCACCTATTCATTCCTTCCTCCTTTCTTCAGCACCTGTTCATTCTTTTAATCTGTGGGAACCACTGATATTTTTCTGCTTTTTCCAGAATGTAGTATAGTTAAAGCCATAGAGTATATAGTTTTAGATTAGCTTCTAAAATTAGACTAGATTAATTCACCACTCAACCCATTTGGGCCTGACCTGTTTTGAAGAGATATTATCGATTCACATCTTTGGGTAGCTACAGTCCACAGTTGATTTTAATGCCTTCTACAGGGCAGAAAAAAATTGGTCAGTGCATATATGCGTACTCGTTAGCTCTTAAATTAGTAACACAATGATGGGAAATGGTACCAGGCATTTGTGTTGGAATCCTCTTCTATACTGGCTTATTCTAAATCACTCGTGCTTATTCTATCTGTCTTGCCAAGTTGAGTTAGCAGACATATGATTCAGTGAAGGTGATTGGAGGAAAACTGCATAGAAGGTTATTGGAAAATTTTCTCCTTCATCAGAAGCAATGGTAAAAGGAGATGGCCTGTCTTCTTCAAGATTTTATCTTCTTTGTATATAAAGGTGTAATGTCAATGGTCTTGATGTGTGTTGTAGTCAGCTTTCTAGTTGCTGCGCAGAAAGAACCCAAACAAAAGTGGCTTGTAGAGGAATGGGTTTATTTGGCTTACGGGCTCGAGGGGAGACTCCATCCTGGCAGGGAAAACGATGGCATGAGCAGAGGGGTGGACATCACCTCTGCCACAGCACTGCAAACAGCGGCAGGAAGGTGTGCCAAACACTGGCAAGGGGGAGCCGGCTTATAACCCACATAAGCCCGCCCCAACAACACAGCTCTAATGAGGTTCTAATTCCTGAATTGCCATCAGCTGAGGATCGATCTATCAGAACACATTCATTTGTTTGTGGGGGACACCTGGATCAAACCATGACAATGTGTCAATGAAAAGGGTCAGTGGTAGGTTGAAGCTAATCTTTAGGATGATGGAGTGAAGTAATAGCAAAAATAAAGAATCTTGGGATAGTTAGCGGACCAGTAAGAAGGTCACATTTTCAGCCTATCCTCACCTTGGACTTCAAGTCAGCATTCTAGTTGCTTCACAGAAAGAACCCAAGCAAAAGCTGCTGTGGAGGAATGGGTTTATTTGGCTTATGGACTCAAGAGGAGACTCCATCCTGGCAGGGAAAATGATGGCAAGAGCAGTGGGGTGGACATCACCTCTGCCACAGCACTGCAAACAGCGGCAGGAAGGTGTGCCAAATACTGGCAAGGGGAAGCTGGTTTATAATACCCATAATCCCGCCCCCAACAACACAGCTCCATCGAGGTTGTAAAATCCAAACTGCCATCAGCTGAGGATCGATTACCCAGAACACATTCATTTGTTTGTGGGGGACACCGGGATCAAACCATGACAAAGACACAATAACATTTCTTATTGTTATCAATTTTTTCATTACTTAGAATAAAAAAATTTTGTAATATGATGCAATTGTTTCTGTTTTAGATAAGATTTTTATTTAACCATTTAAGTTTGAATATGACTGCAAGTCTCTGTCATTTGTGTGCATTTTGCTACTACCTCTTATGCATAGATGGATAAAACAAGTTACCAAAGCTAGAATAAATGCAATTACAAGTATGTGATCCATTCTCATCTTCAGACAGATCTCTAGCAGTGATGTCTACTGCTCTCCTAGAAAATAACTCTGCTTCTCTATGGTAAGCATTAGGTTTTTAGCATCTGTTGAAAAATTGTCTGACTACATCCTGTTGAGCAAAGCCAGAGAAGTCACAACTAAAAGCAGACCATGCTAAGTCTTGCAATTGTGTCATGTGTCGTGACACAAACAGTACCCACACCTCTAAAACCAAAGCCTGTGTTCCACCCGGAGGCTTCCAGTGTGACTTTATTGGGTATTTAGCTACTTTTTTGTTGTTGTGACTAGGACCATCTGACAGAAATAACTTAAGGGAGGAGAGATTTATTTTGGCTCATCGTTTCAGAAGTTTCCATCCCTCATCCCGTGGAAGGGATGGCAGCTCATTTTATGCCAGTGGAAACATGTGGCAGAGACTCTTGACCTGGTGGCAGAAAACTGCAGACCAGACCAGGACTGGGTGTAACCTTCAAAAGCCTGTCCAGTGACTTACCTCTGCCAGCCCGCTTCAACCTCCTGAAAGCTCCACAGTCTTCCACATAGTACTGTAGGCTGTGACTGAGCACTACAAGCACAATACTCAAGACACAAGAGATTCAAATCAAGGGCTGGAGAGAAGGCTCAGTGGTTAAGGCACTTGCCTCCAGTGCCTAAAGCCCTGTGTTCACTTCCCCAGGGCCCACATATGCCAGACCTACAAGGTGTTGGCTCTGGTGTTCTCTCTCTCTCTCTCTCTCTCTCTCTCTCTCTCTCTCTCTCATTTCTATGCTTAAAAATGAATAAATAAAATCTTAAAAAAAGAGATTCAAATTGATCCATGATATTGGGGAAAAGATTCATTTAAGATATAGATATAATTAGTAAAAGATGTTGAGATGAGATCATCTAGGGAGATAGATACCAAATTCAGGAAAAGTATCCTTAGACCAGAAGGTATAAGAGCAAAGAAGAAAAGAAACCGGAGCCAACATAGTCCCAGGCCAAAGAATACTTGGAGACACCAAAACATGGAAAAGATATATTGTTTATTCAAGAAAAAGGTGATGATCTTCATAGCTTAACTTGAATGACTCCCTATCTACAGGCCCTGGAAAAGGAAGATTCTTTAAGTTATTAATCTTTGTATTAGTAAGTTTATTTATTTAAGACATAATTGCAGAATGCTTAAAAAGTGTTAGCCAGAAGTTGTCAAGAGGAGATGTCCATCATCTCCAGGGGTCAGGGATATACTGTAATTTTTGTTATTGTTGCTGTTATAATAATTACTCTCCATATCGGCAGTTAGTGAGAGAGACAGGCATGCCCAGTATTCTACAACTCATCCTGCATTGAATGGATATTGAGATTTGATTCCAGTTATGAAGATTTTGTTCTTATCTCTTGATGTTTTGTTCCTGTAACTTGCTGTTTATGGAGTTGTGTAACAGAGTTTTTCTATGACAACTCTTATTGATGGCTAATAGTAATTAAGATATTTTACATTACTGCATGGAAATACACATATGCTTGTAACTGTAGCAAAAATTCACAAAATACTATCTTTTACTATGAATTACGCACACTTTTGTTCTACTAGAAATATACTTGAGGGCTGAAAAGGTGGCTCAATGGATAAAGGGTTTGCCATTCAGACTTGCAGATTCCACATGAAAAACCCAGACACTGGGGGGAACATTTGTAATCCCAGTTTTACCTATGGGCCAGAAGGAAGGCAGAGACTTATGAGTCAGAAGGATGCACAGGAGGCTGGGTGGTGGGGACAATCACAGTGAACACGGTGAGACCCTGCCTCAAAGGAGGTGGAAAGGTAAGGATTGACCTTGGAGAGTTATCCTCATACCAACACACATACCATGGCATGCCCATGCCCACACTCACACACATGCACAACATGTACACCAAAAATACCACTTTGAGTTAGCTCCTTAAATTGATTTTCAAAATCTTTTCCTTGGTCAAAACTAAGTGGAAAATGCAAAACTCTCTAGGGAACTGTGAATAGAGAAATTATTGGGTTAGAAAATGTGTTCAAGTTTTTCTTTTTCAGGTATTACCAAATTAATTTTAAAGTTGTTATAATAATTTATACCCATGAAGAATAATAGAAGAGTTTGCTACTCTCTACCTTCTTTTCAGGTGGTTTTAGAATGTTTACATATATGCTATTAAATCATATGCAAATTTTGTAACTTATAAAACTTTAACATTAATACAATTTATAGTGTCATTAATGTTTTGATATAGCAGATTTTAAAATTATATCATAGTATTTTATTCTGAGTATGTGTAATATATTTGACTTTTTCTAATGTTGGCCATAAATTTAATGAACTCACTTATTACAATCTTTGACAAGTGAATCTCTGACTGCATTGTTGAATTTTAGGAGAAATTCTAAGTGTTAAAATTATCAGGTTAAAGGCCATTGCTATATTTATAGCTTCTAATATATTTTTATATTATCTTTCAAAACCCATGTGTATTTACTTTTCGATTACATCTACAGTCTTGTATTTTTTTCTTAGTAAAATCAAGTTTTACTGAACATCTAACACTAGACAGTGGTGTTCTGTTAATTAAACATTACTCTTAAATAGATTTGGAAATGTGTTTTCAATTCTCCATATTTAGAACTGTAAATGTAAACAGAAGTAAGGAAAGAATTTCCAGCCTCAACACTGTATTAATTCATTTCACTTTAATAGTTATTTGCCTCACTGTGAAATGAAAATAACACTGAACTAGAAGTGTTACATTAAGAGAAGGTTTAACTCTTAATTTTGTTCCTCACCAACCATGTGACCATCAGCAAGTCATCTAACCTCTCTGAATTTTCCAGTACAGGACAGTGATTTCTGACTCTGCTGTGGTATCTCACAAAGTATGTGTATGAGGGGAATGACCAGGAGAGGTGATGCCATCAGTACTAAACCTGGTAAAGTGAATCACAAATTCCTTTGGAAATAATCTGAATCTATCCAGTAGATTTCTCACCAGGACATTAGACTCAAATAACTGATTAGATGCTCCAGTAGGAAAAGCATAGGCATTGCTTTAGATTGAAATGATACTATCAGAGGTAGAAGAGGCAAGTTTCCTATAATTATAAAACAAGCAAATAACCAAATCCCCAAGCCCCAATGCCTGTGCTGCACCAATGTGAGAACCTGGTTTCATTGGTCTCAAATAGGGTTTGGGCATATTTCTAAAGCTCCTTAGGTCACGTAAATCCACAGCTGGGTAAAGATTCTTTAGAATGGTGCTGTCCACTATGATAGTCATTGACCATTTATGACTAAGAACCTTGGAATCCAAATTAATTAAATAATATTAAGAATTCTATTCTTGGGCTGGAGAGATGTCTCTGTGGTTAAGGAGCTTGCCTGAAAAGCCCAATGACCCAGGATCGATTCTCCAGTACCCACACAAAGCCAGATGTAAACTGGAGTTTGTTTGCAGAGACTGGCATGCCCAGTCTCTCTCTTTATTTCTCTCTCTTGCTTTCTTCTCTCTCTGTATGCAAATAAATAAATAAAGGTATTTTTTCTAAAAAGAATTCTGTTCTTCAGTCGCAGTGGGTGCATCTCAGCTGCTCTGTCACACATGGCTAGGTTGCTGGCCAGTGGAAAACTTTTCCAACTATGCAGAGAAGTCTGTTTGTTCGTCATCACTGCTCTTGATACAATCATGATGGAGGGAGAATGGAAAACTTGTTCGTTGAGTTATATTTTTCCTATTTACCCATACACATGGGATGTTTTCTGTGGGCTCAGTGTGTACCAGAAAATATACATGATTACTGTCTCTGCTTTGCCTATTGTACTCCTGGCATTTGCGGTGTCAATAAAATGAGTTTATTTTTAAAGTAAACATTTATATTATAAAGACAGGATACTATTATTTTTTGCCTTAAATATATATAAAGGAATATTTTCAAAAATAAAAGGTGGAGATTTTTAGTGATAAAATCCACTTATGAAGGACTTTGATTCAATTACATAAAAATAAAGGTAATAATTGTGAAAGTTTCAACACATAGTTGTGTGGGTTTAAGATGTAGACAACTTGCCAGATGGCAGAGAAATCCAAGTCAGTGGGATGAGCAGGTACCAGGTCCTAAAGGCACATTCAGAGGCTTTTCCCAGTTACGGCCATGGAGGCAGGAGAGCTGGTAGTCAGAACGGGATAAATGAGGAAGAGCAGGTTGGAACTGACATTTCTCACTTTCTCCAACAAACAAGCAAATTTTGACAACATATAACCAAAAATAAGCCACTGTAGTCCCATCATGATGTGTAAATTATATGTCAGTTTGAATGGACCTAGAGGTGTCAGGCATTTGGTGAAATATTGTCTATATGCCCGTGAGCGTGAATTTGGCTGAGATGGATGGTTGAATGTCTAGACTGAGTGCAGCAGCTTACCCTCCTGAATGTGAGGAATGTGAGTGGGTGCCATCCAACCAATAGAACAAAAGACTGAGTAAGAAGGAATTTTGTCTGCCTGACTGAGCTGGGACATATGCCTTCTTTCCTGGGACTGGAAACTACACCATAGCTGTCCTGGTTCTTCGGACTTTGTGCTCAGAATCAAAACTATGCTTTGTGTCTAATCTAGCTTCTATAATCTCCAACTTGCCAATTGCAACATTTGGAATTGTCCAGCCTTTGTAATTGCATGAGCCAACTCCTCATAATAAATACCTTCGTGTGCAAAGGAATCTCATATATGGCTCTGTAGAGGTAAATGTACTCCGGCACCATGTTGAAGCTGTGGGGAATGGATACATCTTCCTGTGTTCTGAAGACAGAAATGGAATGACTCAAGCTAAGTAAAGCAGATTCTCCCACTAACCCTTGACAGGCCTCTGGAGAGGACAGGTAAAGTTTGGAGAGTTGATCAGTGTTGCCATGATGATAGCAGAAATGGGAGTTCAATTCCACATGATAGACAGAGTGACCAGGCTCAGAGTAAGTCAGCAGGTACAATAGGAGTATTTGATGATGTCAGAAACATACCCATAAATGCTTGGCCACAGCTTGTTGCCGTAGACTCCACTGTCTGGAAGTTCTGTAAACTTGCTGTAAGCGTTCTCCAATTCTCTATAGGCAGCGGCGACTCTGAATCATGTAAGCAGGGAAATGACAAGATTCATGCCAGGCATTTATGGCTCTTGGCTCTGTGTTCATAGAATATTGGTCACTTTTGAGAACAATCTTTCTCCCCTAAAGGAGGCTTTTGAAGAGTATGAAGCTACATTATATTTTCTTCTGAGCTATTTTCTATTCAGGCCAGTTCTCTGCTGTGAAGAGCAGGTGCATTGCAAGATGTGAATCACGTGACACAGTGAAACAATTCTGGCTCCCAACTATCCATTTTTTCACTGACAATGTCTGAGAATTCCAACTAATGGTCTCCCTGTGTGGGTGACCACACCAGGGGCCTTTAGCTCTCTCTCCCTGTTGCTCGGGCATCAGTGCATGATTTCCAAAGGCAGAATGGGTGCAGAGCTCCATCCCAGTTCTACCCTGGCCCATCTCTGCAACTGTCACCTGGACTCCACTTGAAGCCTCAGTTTCCTTTCTCTTTACAATTTCAGGATTAACATTGAACCCACTGATGTGTTCTGAGGTTTAGGTGAGATCATGAGATGCTTGTGGAAAACTTCCCATATGCCTAGCACATCAAAGATGCCTATGTAGTAGCCAGGTGTGGTGACACATGCCTTTAACCTCAGCACTTGGCAGGCAGAGGTAGGAGAATAATTGTGATTTGGAGACCAGCCTGGGACTACATAGTGAGGGCCAGACTAGAGTGAGACACTGTTGCAGTCAGCTTTCTTGTTGCTGCGCAGAAAGAACCCAAACAAAAGCGGCTTGTGGAGGAATGGGTTTATTTGGCTTACGGACTCGAGGGGAGACTCCATTCTGGCAGGGAAAACGATGGCATGAGCAGAGGGCTGGACGTCACCTCTGCCACAGCACTGTTTTTTATTTCTTCGTTGACAAACAGCGGCAGGAAGGTGTGCCAAACTCTGGCAAGGGGAAGCTGGCTTATAACCCCATAAGCCTGCCCCTGACAACACAGCTCCATCGAGGTTGCAAAACCCAAACTGCCATCAGCTGAGGATCGATCTATCAAAACACATTCAATTGTTTGTGGGGGACACCTGTATCAAACCATGACAGACACTAACTCAAAAAGAAAAAAAAAACTAAAAACAAAAAAGTTTAAATAGTAAGTATGATGTTAATAACTTGGAAATCTGGAGAACAAGTGTGTGACAGAGGTTCAAGTTGCAATTGGTTGGAAGAAGTATTGCATAGAAGTCCATTTTGGCCCAGTTCATTTCAAGAAACTCACACAGGCCATAGGTGCCCTTTTTGCTTATCAGTTCAAGTTCACATTTTTAAAAGCATGAATGTATCAACATGAGATGACTTTGGGTCTATAAAATGTTGAAGATATTTTATGACCTAGTTTTAAAGTTGATCAGTATTAAACTGACCTGTCAGGGAAGGTGTACCTACTGGTACAATAGTGGCATGATTGTTGTATAGGTAACCAACATTTTTCTGGGCTGGAGTTGAATTTGAGGCCTGTTCCATGGGAGGGAATTCATGAGGGATTGTAAACCTGGTCAAAAAACATGACTCTGGAGACCTAGGTCCTGGGGACCCTACTGTTGTTATGCTAAATGAGCAAGTTGTCAGATTGCCTTCTATTTATGTTTATACCTACAAATAGTTTTGGTCTTGGCCTTGACCACGGAAGGTTCTTTAGGCAGTGGGCAGAGAATAATGCAGAGACACAAAGTTGTTGAAGTTGCTGCAAATAAGTGACTCTTAAATACTTAGCCCTAAATAGGACATCTACATCACCCACTTCAAGGCTCAGGGGACAGTGTGGAAGAGTGGGTGCAAAGAATGTGAACCAGGTGACAGCTGGGAAGGAGTGCTGGAAAGTCCTGTTTTCTGGCAGTGACTCGGGCAACAGTTCCAGCTGTCGGGGTTCACTATCCTATCAGGGGTGACAGAGGGGCTCCTGAGATCCCACTACTCCCAAAGCTGTTATTGGCAGTGAATGGTTGCTGGGAAGGGGCAGTCATGTTCTGTAGGCCTAGACACTGGTAAGTTGCCCATAATCCAGTAAATAGCATCCCACCTGTGCTCATTCAAGCAACCCTCATGGAAATTAGTGGGGCACACACACATATGCACACACACATACACACATGCACACACATACACACATACATACACATGCACAACATGCACACACATACACATACGTACACACATATGTACATACACACATGCACACACATACACACATATGCACACACATACACACATACACATACACACATACACACACATGCACACAATACACATACACACATACACGTATGCACACACATACACACATGCACACACATACACACATATACACATGCACACACATGCACACACATATACATACATATACATACACACATGTATATACATACATACACATACACACATACAGACACACATACACTCATACACACAAAAGTAGGAAGGGGATTGGTTGGGAAGAACAAGGGGCTTAGTGGGTGTGAGAGAGGGAGAAGAGAGGATAATGGGTGGTTATTGTGATCTAAGCACATTATATATACATGAACTTGTCAAAAATAAAATTTAAAAAATTCCATATGAATAATTTAATTTGTACTATTTATGGTATTGTAGAAATCACTATGCTTATGTTGAAATTTTTGCATAATCACATATATGGATTCTTTCCAAATAAACAACATTTTAATAATTTTTTGCAAGGTTCCATATTAGGTAAGGAAAGTATTTTTCCATAGTTTTAGTGATTAAAAATATAGTAGATAAAAACAATGATAAAATAGTTCAGCTTACACTTTTAACCTTACATCTGGATTTAATACTTGCTTATCTTTTTTCTGCATTTTTATGCAATTTCTCTATTCATATAGGCAAAATGTATATTTCCCCCTTTTTGGCTAGAATACTTAAAAGTTGCTACAGACTATAATGACCCTTACCATGGCCATAATCATAATCCTCTAATAACATAAAATTAATATAAATTCTCTAACATTTTCTAAAATGTAGACCTTTTTTAAAACTACAGCTATTTGTTGGCTGATTCTTCAGACCAAGATCAATGAATTTCTCATGGTTCTTTATCTTTTAATACACACCCTCACTTTGACATTGACTTTTTTCTTTTCTTTTTAAAAATATTTTATTTATTTACTTATTTATTTGAGAGAGAGAGAGAGAGAGAGAGAGAGAGAGAGAGAGAGAGAGAGAGAGAGAGAGAGAGAGAGAGAGAGAATGGGCATGCCAGGGCCTCCTGCCACTACAAACAAACTCCAGCTGCATGCACCACTTAGTACATCTGCCTTTATGTGTACTGGGGAATTGAACCCTGGCCATCAGGTTTTGCAAGCAAGCACCTTTAACCGCTGAACAATCTCCCTAATCCTCTTTTCTTTTAATAATAGTTCAATTTGGTTTGTTTGCTCTTTCATGGTACCTTCATGGTGGTGAAGTATGTCTTCATCTCCTTTTTTTTTACATTACTGTCTTCCCAGGACTAGGAATATAGGTGCACACACACCTTGGCAGCATTTACGTGAGCTGTGTGCATCCAAATTCAGGTCCTGTCGATTATGTGGCAAGAGATTCACCCATGAGCCAGCTCCCAGCCTTTTTTTTATTTCTGAAGAACTGGTTTCAAGACATGGATTCTTTCTTCATTAAATTCAGGTTCAACGTTTTTGGAAGGTATTGTTATCATCCTGAGGACGGCTGTCTGGTTGCCCCAGGATTGGTGTTGGAAACTTGACTGGAAGGTAAGCATGTAAACCCTAGATTCTTCTATATAACAGCTTATTTCTTCCTTTTTAATGATTAATTTGTGTGAGTGTGAAGAGATAGCGATGCTTTAACATACACTGAAGTTACCTCAACCTTTACCCAATGATTTCAGCATTCCCTGAAGATCTTTGACCGATCTTCTGGCTCGCACAATAGGATTATAACCGAGTGAAATCTCCACATTTATTTAACTGGCATTATTTCTTTCCATCTAACAAGAGATCAATCAATTTAACAATACAAAACCACTAAGTTTAATAATAAATGAAAATGACATAATGTGATATAATGTTACCTTTTATGTTTCTTCCCTTTAATAGGTAAAGCCAGTACATTTTCTCATATGTTTTGCTTTTGAAAAATTCATACCCTCCCTGGCACCGCAGTGGCTGGTAGATAAATAGCTTTGATGTGAACTGCATCTAAGGACACAGTCAGCACTGAACAGTTCTGACTGGGCTGGTCACCAGTGGGCAAATCCACAGGAAAGAAAGAAATGTGTGGTTAGGAGATGCAGTCTGCCTGAAAGCCAAGGTCCCAGAGTTTTGTGAGCTTCTGGGAGTTGAGGTGGAGCAGAGGGAGATCTGGGACAAATATATCCCTGTATGACTTAAATCAAGTCACCAGGCATGTGATGAGTGTTTATTCTGGGTAAAAGACTTAGTGACATTCCTTGTTGCTAGCTTCTTTTTTAAACTTCAGAAAAGATCAGTCATTGATTCATTTCTTTATTTAGCCACATATGGCAACTGACCACATACTGACCGTTGTGTGCCAGGCCAGGAGGACATGCTCTCTACTGGAAGGGAGCTACTGCCGAAGCACCCATGGGTGACAGAGTGGGTACTCCCAGCAAGGCTCACAGCTGCACAAGCCTTCTTCCATGATCTTGATTCAACTTTAGGCCTTTCACACACACGACCTTACTCATCTGCTTTCTCATCATTATCTGAGTGGTGTTTTCGTTGTCGCTTTCTTTCGGGAGCTGTTCTTGATGGCATTCTCCAGGAATGAGGACAATGTTAAGGGCTGATTTTCAAATGACTCTGGCATATTGAAAATCTTAAGTTTTTGATTCTGTAGTCTCTTGTGTAGCAATGACTTCCATGGGAAAAAAGCTTTATTTTCTCCTAATTCTTTTTCAGTAGAATCTTTGCTCACATTGTGATTAAAAGCATGATTTAGGTTCGAAACATCACTCCGCATCTGTGGAACATGGGCCACACATTCCCCTGATTTGTAATTTCTTTTTTCTTTTTTTATTAGTAAGTAGAAACTTTGCATGTACAAAAATCATATAGTGGTACCACTGTTTCCCTCCTCCTTGCCCCCTTTCCACTGAGGGCCCTCCATGGAATGCTGGAATGCTCCATGGGATGGAGGGCTAGGAATTGTGTGAGCAGCACACAGTTATTGGAGGGGGGCAATGCCTCTGGATATTCCCCACCATGGCTCTTATATTCTTTCTGCCCCCTCTTTTGCAAAGTTCCCTGAGCCATGGTGGGTTTTTAGTCCGTTTAATGTTGAGCTCTTAGAAGCTGGATTTCTGCTTTGGAATGTTTGGAGTATCCTCCGTGTCTGTCTCCATCACCCTGGAGCAGGTTGTTGGGCTCGCTGTGGAAGCAGCACTCTTGCTCATCTCTCCACTGATGTGTTAGGGGTGGTTCATCTCCAGCCAGGGAATCAGCTATTTTTTTTTTGTTCTTGTTGGTAGAATTGTGTTGTCCATGGTTCTTGATGCCTTCTGAAAGATAAAAACAGATAGTCCAACTGAGAGTGAGATCAGCATAGGTTAAATGGGACAAGCATTGTTAACTTGGCAAGATTTGTAAAATATGGCCCTTGATGTTATTAATGGTAATGTTGACATCTAATAGTCACACCCTGCATATTTCTTTTTTATTAGTAAGCTATGAAAGTCAATGCTGGGGAATGTACCTTGCTTTGGTTGCTTCTCATTTTACTTTGGTGTGTGAAATTATGTATGCATGTAGAGATGCATATCTAGGATCAAGCCCACAGCTTCTCTCACAGCATCTTCTCTTCAACATCTTCAGTTCCCTATGGAATAAAAAAGACATCCCCAAGCTGGGTTTCCTAGGACATCTGCCAACAGAAGCAAATTGCTTGCTCTTCTTCAAATTTATTCTTGTATCCTCATCAGCCTCCACTAAAGCTCTTCTTCTCTTGGGATCCAATGGCCTGTGGCTGTGTCTTCAGGTTGAAGCCATTGGTCCTTCGATACTCAGTTCAGTCATCTTCATTAAGAAACCCTGCCCCAGTCTTAACAATGCAGAAGACTATTGCTTCTTTCTTCAGCTTCTTTTTTTTT
>PVHP010020998.1:0-12680 GCA_004024765.1 Zapus hudsonius | reverse complement strand
TAGAGAAGCTAGGTGCTATGATTCTTGCCTTCCTTTGCAGCTTGCCCAACACCACCTCCTACAGGGAGAAAGCATGGTGGTGTATTTTTGAAAATGATAATGAGTGCCTCTTGCTATGCTCAGTGGCTCTCAAGCTTTTAGCACTTGTGAGGTTTCAGCTGTGTGTTCCTTATGGTTCCCAGAGTCTTCATCATCCAGCACTCAGTCCAAAGTTCTTGTAGCCTGGGCTAGCAGGTGAAGTGCCCTGGCAAATGCCAACTTATGATCCATCCACACCTTCCTTGGGTAGCTGAGGCTTTCTTTTTTGGATTGATTAAACCTTTGGGATCCTGCTACTTTCCTGATTAGAATGTGGATTGTCAATAAAATTCTAAGAACCACTTTAAACAAAACAAAACAAAACAAAACAAAACAGGGCTGGAGCAATGGCTAGGCAGTTAAGGCGCTTGCCCACAAAACCTAACGACCGGAGTTCGATTTCTCAGTACCCACATAATGCCAGACGCACAAAGTGGTGTATGCATTTGGAGTTCCTTTGCAGTGGCTGGAGGCCCTGGTGCACCCATTCCCTCTGTCTTTCTCGCTTTCTGTCTCTCTGTTTGCAAGTAAATAAATTAAAAACAAAACCAAAACCTCCCTGTTGGACTAAATTGCCAATCTTTTCTGGCCACATTTGAACCTTGACTTCATGTATCACTAAGGCTCCTGCTGGGATCTCTAGTCAATAGCTCATGGGAGGTAAACTTCCACAGGATGCAGCTCCTGTCCACAATGCCCGGCACAATCAAAGGACACAATATAATGATATCTAACATTTATTGAGTATGAGGCTATTCCTGGGGCTTTGTATTCATTAGCCTGCTTAATCATGATTAAAATTCTTTAAGCAGACATCATTTCTCAGTATGGGGCTCATTGCCTTCTATTTGATTCTGTGCTGCCTTTCTCAAGCTTGTCTCACCTGCCCTCTGCCCCAGGAGGATGACCTTGTGAACTCCCTCAGAGGCATCTCTTCCCTTTAGAGGGAGAGAGGAATGAGAGCAAAGCCTGTCCTGACACTTCATCGTTCTTTGCCTAGTTCAGGCTGGGACCCTGTCTTGCTTCTTCTCAAGGTCTCTTAGGCTCCTTCCACCCCCTTCATTCCAGGGTTGGTAAGAAACTATTCCCAGGATCAGTTTCCTTTATCATACGTGCTGTTTCCTCTGAACTAAGGTCTGTCCTTTGTAAATAATCAATTGGTTAAACCCTGCTCTGATTATACTGTTTTGAATAAGTCAACCTTATCTTTCTGAGACTCTGAAGGCAAGCCCGGTTAGTGAGGTGGGAGGGGAAGGAGGTTGTTCAAGATCAGAATGCTAAGGATGCTGACAAGAGGGTTGTTATCTAAGTACACAGAGAAGAACCACACTGGAAGCAGGACACACTGTGGGTAATCACCTCACCATTATAATCCCAAAGGTCTGGACTTCAACACTGGCTCCATAACTCAGTTACAGAATAACCTAGGGCAAGTTCTTTTATGCCTTTAAGATTCAGGTTCCAAATCTGTGAAGTGGAGATACTCCCTCTCTTAAAATTATTTTAAGTTTCAAATTGATGAGCAAATTTATGTAGAGTGGCAGCATAATATTTTGTCATGTGATAAATACTTAATAATCACCAATTATCAAAGCTAAACCAAGGGTTTATTTTTTTCAGACTTTGGTTTAACACATGAGAATCAAATCCCCAGTGCATTGGCCTCGGCTCTTGTGACGTTCCTTTGTCCCTCTGAATAAAACAAAGTACATGGGGAAGCCTGGAGTCCATGGGAGAGGTACTTCCCAAGGAAGCATGGATATTCCATTACAAGCACTTTGCAAACGACCTACCTTAGAACATTGTGTAGGATGCTTATTAGGGAGATAAAAGGGATATAATTGAAAACTAGATGACTAGATCAGGCATTGGTTCATAGTAGACAGGTCAGACTTCATTTTATGTTTCTTCTTTTTACATTTATTTTGTTTCTTTGGCTTTGGCCATTCTGTTGAGTTTACAAACACTCCCATGCTGTGTGGTCAACACCCTTCATCCCGACACTTCTTGATAGCTGTTAATTCTTGGGATGATAACAGCCAAGGGAAAAGAAAGGCTAGGCAGGCAGCACGTGTGCTTTTGAACATCCTTGACTGCACTCTTAAAAGCAAAGACTACCTTTTCAGTGAGGAACATAATGCTGGATTTTATTCCCACGACAGCCTCACAACTTGAACTAAAATTGCTTCCATTGTTGCCAGGAAGTGAAAAATAAGTCTGAAGTCTGAGCTCTATAAAAATATAGATAAGGCAGGGGCTGGGAAGATGGCTCAACTGTTAAAGATGTTTGCTTACAAAGCCTGAAGCCTGGGTTCAATTCCTAAGCCACCCACGCAAACCAGATGCATAAAAGTGGCATGTCTAGTGTTTGTTTGCAGTGGCAAGAGACCCTGACATGTACACACACACACAACCAGCAAATAAATATATAAAAATTATTTTCATGAACACAAATATTACAAGTGCTCATCTATCACATGACAAGGCTGGCAACTGTAAAACGTATGTTCACTTTCCACTGACGATCAGAATAAGACATGGCCTTAGAATCCTTCATATAATACAGAAAGGAGCCATCAGTTACTCAACTGGAGTTAGTGCAAAAGGAAAAAAATAACCTCCCTATTATTGCTCTGTGAAAAAGATTCTGCCTTATATATCATGACACCATCCAGGGTTATGACTGAATCAAACCAAACAGGAGATATCATTAGTTGAAGTAAATATTTTATGTTGCTGAATATATATTACTAGTGTGCCGGTAGTTTTTAAAAATATAAATTATGATTATTTTAAAAAATCTTTATGTTATCCATGGCAACAGTATCAATTAGTTTTTGCTATGTAACAAAACACTCCAAAATTGAGTGGCTTAAAGCAGCAACAGTTGTATTTATCCTTCTGTGGGCCATTGTTCTGGGCTCAGCTCTCTTCAGCTGGGTCTCTACTCTGATGATTCTGGTTCTTCTCGCTCCTGTTTGCAGCCACAGAGGGCCCTGATGAACTCACTCCCATGTCCCTTGGCTGGCTGCCTATTGGCAGGGACAATGGGGATAACTGGGTCATGTTCCACTTATCATCCAGCAGGCCAGACTGGCTTGATTCTCATGTGATAATCATAAATTTCCTCACAGCAGTAAAAGCGAGCAAGCCCCAAATGTATGAGCACTCACATCTCAGCTCTTACCGCATTTTCTAATGTCCCAGTGACCAAAGCAAGTTATGTGTGGTGCCTAGAGTCAATATGAGACAGGATTTCCCCAAGAGGATGCATACTGGATTGAAGTTATTAGATGTTTTTACAACGTGTCACTGGACATTTCCAAAATGGTAATGTAAACCACTATGTTACTCTTCACACTATTTTCCAGAAAATACTTACAATAATCATTCTACTTGGAAGTTGGGCACAGTGGCACATGATTATAATCTTAGTACTTGGGATGTTGAAGCAGGAGGATTAACAAGTTCCAGGCCACCCTGGACTGCTAGGCTACAGGGAAAGACCCTGCCTTTAAAACAACTGAATTAGAAAATACATTGAGACATTGAATGTTACTTAAACACTATGCTCAGCTATTGCTCTTGGTATTATCACTACCACCAATATGTAATTTTCCGAGTCGCTCAATGATAAAAGTACTATTATCCTGCTTTAAATATAGATCCTGCACATAATACCATAGATGAAGACATAACATTTAGGGAGTTTTAAGGATGCACTAGTTGAATGCATATTATAATATACATATAATTCTATCCACATCACAGTCAATAAATAAGCACATGAAATTATATTATTGCTGTAATATTATTAATAATTGAGAATGAAAAGTCCTTTTACTTTAAAAAGTCAAGCCATGTATCACTATAAAACTAGACCTCACAACTATTAAATTTCCATTATGAACATCTCTGTAATTGGTTCTATATTTTACTTTAACTGGAACTGGATTACAAATTCAATGTAAACTCTGGTTTTCAGAGAAGTCATATAATTTTACTTCATATCAAATAATCAAAACTTTCAGGCACCGTCCATTAAGTGATGTCATTAAATCTGAAACTCCACTACATAAACCTCTCTTAGAGGTTACCATGCAGCAGCCTGGGGAGTTAATAGAACTAGTGTGCATGGAAGCTCACGCCACTGGAGGACAGAGGCAAGAGGAGGGCTGGTGCTGTCTCCAAAACATGTGGAAGCAGAGCAGTGCGAGGGTAGTGAAAGGCGAGGAAATATGGCTGGGAACTCTCTGAATGTTCTTTATTTGTAAAGTTTAGTCAATTTATTTGTGATATTTCTATATTAAAATCATAGAAATTCAGTAAATAATTTTTAAAATATCTGTGATTTGGTATCTTTCTTGGAGTTATAGTTTCCTAGGTATATTTATCTGGGTTTGTTGGTTTTTGGGTATTGTAACAAATAATAATTAGTTTGTAAAGAAAAAAGGTTTGTTTAGGCTCATGGTTTTGGAGGTGGCAGTCCATGGTCAGTTGGAACCATTGCTTTGGGTTTAGTGGTACTGCAGCAACTCACGGTGGAATTACATGGTGGAAGAAGCAGGAGAAATCTCTGGAGATGAATGTTTGTGAACAATGTGTTTCACTTATTGTCATTGAAGTAGTGTATGTAAAAAGGACCAAGGTGCCAAGTTTTATGGTTGTGCATATTTTACTATTGTAAAAAATGAGAAAACATTATATATGTAAATATGTCTTTTCTATTTTAAAAATATTTTATTTATTTATTTGCAAGTAGAGACAGAGAAGAGAGAGAGAGAATGGGCACACTAGGGCCTCCAGCCATTGCAAACGATCTCCAGGTGCATGTACTACTTTATGCGTCTGGCTTTTCGTGGATATTGGAGAATCGAACCTGGGTCATTAGGATTTGCAGCAAGCACCTTAACTGCTGAGCCATCTCTCCAGCCCTAAATATGTCTTACTCAAACAGATACACATTATGTTTAAAGTATAAGTTACATAAGTATTTTTCTTAGTTTATCAACACTGGTTTTCTTTACAGTAACTTAAAATGCTACTTTCATGATAAGCTATATTTTTTGTAGATATGGATCTAAACTATGTTTTTAAGATTAACTTTATTTTCTTACTACTCATCATATTGGCTATCCTTGATGGTCAGAAGGACAGGACCATGGTTTTGTTTATCAAATATTCTTCAGAATTCTGCAATATCTGTTTCATATGAATTTTAAAATTGGTTCATTAACTCATATTTTTAAAAATACTGTTAACTTGCATAATATATCTGGGAAGAAAAACTATTATTCAGGAAGTTTTATTTAATCACACTATTTTTAGATTTTTATGCAATAATAATATTCAGCTTTTGATATTGAAATATTCTCATTGATAAAACTGATCTGTAAAGTTTATGCTTTATATCCAATTAATTGTTTCTTCAATAGTAGCAACTGAAAAAAGTGTTTACTCACAATGCTACATGCTCACGGATATTCTTTATTATACAGCATATTAATTGCTTATTAATTTAACTTTATTTGAAGATAGATTCAATATTTATGACATGAAATTGATTTTAGTCCACTAAGAAATAGAGTAATGATCATTCAAATCTGTCTGTGTTTTCCTGTTAAACATGCAGATGCATTTAAATTTGGAAGGCTGATTGCTCCAGGGTTTTCTTTTTTCTTTAAGAAATGCAATTATTTTAACCTAATTGTCATGGTGAGTAGATTTTCATACCCACCAAGGAAAAGCAGTTTTTATAGAAGTACAAAGGAAGAGGCCAATTTTAAATGGACATAAAACTCAGCAAGGAGACTAGGGTGCTGCATTGTTGGTGCCACAGATAATACTTACTGTTTTCAAATATCTCTTTGACAGCTTCCACATACTGTTTGCTGTAAAATTTTTCCTGATTGTGGCATTTGGTTAAATTATTATCTGTTCAGATGAAATATCCAACTCTGATGAGCGTGTACCCCATCTCACTCACGCCAGCCTGCCCCTGACCTTGACAGATTGTATGACTCATGGAACACTCCACTCAGAGGGTCACACAAACGTTCAGAAGGGCTCTTTCTTAGGGAATGTTTTTGGTAAATTATATTCATAGACATCGAGCTCATTGTTGTTTTTGATAAAGTGACCATGTAACTCATATCTTATCTGGCGATTTTAGCTCTCTGAGTGAGAATTGCTATGACACTTCAGAGACCTGGTAAAGGCTCTACCCCACCCCCACCATGCACATGCTCACAGGAGAACACACATGGGTTATTGCTTTTCCTCCCCCTTCTCTGTAATAGGATAGCACTTAGGGAAAAGCCCTTTAGTTTGATCACTATTAGTCACCTAAAAATCTGTGTCCCCCACTGCTAAGTCATTCCCTTGCACTCACTCTTATGAGTTCACCAAGGGCAGGTACCCAGTCTCCTTGTCTGGCAGAGTGCCCATGACTTGTAAAGCAGTGAACACAAAAATATTTGTGGAATGAATAAAACCAAGTACATCTGCTTGAGTTATATAAATATTTATTTTAATTTCCTTTTCAAAGGAAGAATGCCAGTTCCACAATATCTTTAATAAACGGATTGTTAGCATAAATGGCTCATGTATGTTTCCTAGAATGCTAATTTGACATTTGCACAGAAGACAGATTAGCTTGGCTGGAGGACCGTCCTCTGCCCTTCCCATCCCTGTATTGCCCTGCTTCACATTACAGTCTTCCAGGGCTCTTGCAGGAGACTTTGAAAGGACAAGTTTCAGGGTTTCGGGGTTTAGAGGAAATGCACAGTCACTGAAATATGCATGGACACACACCCACACTCGGTAAGGCACGCACATGTGTACCAGCACCGCCTTATGTCACCCTAAGGTATTCCTGGCAGAGTTTCTTGCTGATGGTTTTAGCCACAGTCTGAGTCATGTCTGCATCTCTGCATTGTAAAGTGATCTCCCTTTATTAGATGGAGTCTTGAATGAAGGGAGGCACAGAGGGAGGCGGTGACTGTGTCTTTCTGGTTCAATATCCTGTCTTTCTGCCGCCTCTCTCCTCTCTGCAGACTGCGGGTGGCTGAAAAGGATGCCCTGGAGAGGAAGGCTGAGTGCTGACCAAAGCCTTGCTCAGTGTGAGAGACTTCTATTGTACCTTTCATTTCTAGGGGAAGTTTTGAGTGTTTCTTGGTACCAATACTGCTCAAATGAACAACACAGGTTTGGAAAATAAAGGAAATTTGAAACATATGAGTTTTATAACCTTACAGACCATAGTAGGTTCTGTGGGGCTATTTTTGGAAGCTATAAAAGGAAATTACAATTTGTTTTTATAATAAATTCCTAGATATTCTGACAAAATTATTTCCAAACAAACACATCCTCGATGACCTTGAAATAATAAATGAACAATTGAGCTAACTATACAGTTGAGATAAGAGACCAAGAAAATCGTGAGGGATTGTCAGCATCGAATGTTCTTTATGCCTAGCGATGGTTTGTTAAGTGTCGCTCATGGAAGTTGTTAATCTGAAATAACCCGAGATAAGCATATGCTGAATCCTTCCATTAAATTAGCAGGTGGGGAGGATTAAGACCAGGGGTTATTTTCTCACATGCTTAAAAAAATAGACACCTCCTAACACCTGGCTTGTGTTCTTAAAGTATGCGAACATTCTGAAGTTAGCACATATATTTAGTACAGTGAGAAGTGCTTAGCTTTAAGGGAAAGAAAATCTACACATAGTATTGAGGTGAAGGACGAGCCTGTGCTTTCTCGATGCAGCGATGCCCCTGCTTATACACAGCATGTTGTCACAAAGAGAGACAATTTGGCATGCCTCCTTTCACGATCAGTTCTGAGCATTGGGGCGTCGTAGCTCTAAGTCAGGCAGCAGGATAGCATCCAAGCAAGGTATTAGATCTGCATGTCCAATTTCGTGTTTATGTACAATTATGCATGAGGACTAGACAAGTAAATGGTACTAGGGAGCAATTGTCTCCATAAAGAGACGCTCAGACGTAAATGGAAGGGACACTTACCTTCCATTGTGTAGCCTTTGGGCTTTTTTATTTTTGTCTCATGTACATGCATTTATACTGTGAATTCATTTCCAATAGTTCTGTGCAAGTGAGTCCATTTCTCCCCTTCTACAAACAAGTCTCCAGATCAAGTCAAATCAAAATTAAATTTAAAAATGATTTATGTTCTTGATCCTGTTACCTCATGCTTTTTTCAAATATCTGATATTAGCACTGGAACCTAGGGAAAATAATTTGATAGGTGAGTATTTAATTTCTTTCGATATATAATTGTTTAGTTAATAAGAACCCAAGATTATTTCAATGTATTCAGGTACCAAACCCTTCATCAAAAATAAGTAAAGAAAGCAGCCTTAATACTCACCCACCATGACCCAGGGAACTGAGTGGAAGAGGGGGTGGAAAGATAGTAAGAGTCATGGTGGGGGAGAATATCCAGAGACATTATTGCCCACCTCAGTAACAACATGCAAAGGGGGGGCAGAATTGGGTTAATTCCTAGCCTGTTCACGACCCCCTACCCCATGGACTGATCCAGACTGCCCAAGGAGGAGGATATCCAACTGGCCAGGGACAGTGAAGAGGGAAATAGGGGAAGTGGAGACATCAACACATTATTCCCTTATTAAGTGTATCTAATTATGGATAATAAAATTTAAAAAAATAAGTAAAGAAAGTTACAGATATTTTCAGATGGGAAAGCTAAGGCTCAATCCAACACTATCTGGCCCAAGATCCCAGAGCTAATCCACAAGGAAGGTTAATCACAGAAGTGGTTCTGCTTTGTGGTTTAAAGTAATGAATGGCTTCCATCCTTCCTAGAGCTATGGTTGGGCGGATGTGCACAATGGTAACAATAATGTAAAACACTAAACAGGAACATCTTTTATGAAAGAGAGGTTGATTCAGGACCATTTGTACTGTCACCAATGGGCCTTAATAAGTTTATAATTTACAGTAGCCTTTTATGTCCTCCAGCATCCGTTTGAAATCGAATCATGTCACTGAAATGACTCTTGGCACATCGGGCCTCTAAACATGGCAAATATTTCTGGCATTTTTAGTAGACTTCTTTTGGAATGGTAGTTGAATAGTTTATTGGTTTTATCTCATTGCCTAGCAAATACCATAAGCGTAGAGATCTAACTCAGCAACAACTGATTTATCTCACAGGTCTACAAGGGAGAGGTTTGGCACAGTGTGGGTGGGTTCACTGGCTTGGCATTTTAAGCAGATTCAAGTGTCGTTCATGATGCATTCTGCTTGGGATCTCAAGGTTGTCTTCTCAGCTCATGAGTTTGAATGGCAGTCACTTCCTTGTGGTGTCCCATGAAGACTTAATGGCTGTCACTCTCATTCCCCAGAGCCTACCTTGTCATGCTCGGCTCCATCCTCAAGGCTAACAACAGAGATTCTCCTGGGAGTCAGACCTCAATCACACTGCAAGCTGAATTCCCATTTCATGAATTTCAGTAGGCCGATTAGGTCAGGCCTACCCAGCTAGTTGTCTTATTTCAAAGGCTAATGATTTTGGGTGTTGCTTGGGCGGTAAGCTGTTGCCTCCTTTAGTATTCAACTGAATAACTGGGAGTCAGCCCAAGTGCAGTAGATGTGAGGAGGGAAACTTCTGAGGGGTATTTCCACCACTATCACCATAGCTATGCCCATCTTCTGGCTCCTTTCACATTTGGGCATCCAAGCAAGAGATACATGACTGTTGTACTTTGATTTACTTACATGACTTATATTTCAGTACTAAATGACAGTTTGCTTTGGGGATCTGTGTGCAAGAGAATTTTTTTTAACCCATGCACAGAAATTTCAGAAAACCATGAAAGGCATGGGAAGTGTCACAAAGAATACTTCTTCATAACAATAAGGCCACCTTATAACATAAATTTGTGTACACTTTTCTATAAAGGATACTTTTTAAAAAATATACAGCTACCATGATTCTTTGATGAAATTCATTAACTATAAAATAACAAATTTTGAAGTTTGTAAATGGAAGACATTTAATGTGCTATTATCATGGTCTTTGTGGTGGTCAATATAGATGTGTGACTATCTCTTTGTGTAGACTTTTCTTTTTCTTTTTTCTTTTTCTTTTTTTTTTTTTGCAAAAGGTATGACCACACTTCTTGATCAACAGCACACGGTGGTCCAAGTAAAAAACGTTGAAGGCACATCTAGTATGATGTGGAATTAATTGAACATACTCCGTTTCTAATAATTGAAGGAGTACACTTCATTCTCTGTCTGAACTCTTCTCTCCCAGTTCAAAAGCCAGCTGGAAGTTATCTGTGCCTCTAACAGCAGACGGATAAAAGAATTCTGGGGAGGGCTGAAGGTGGAGAGGAGAACACCCTAGGTAACTCTTCATTTTACAAAAGAGGGCCATGAACCTAAGAAGCTATGTGCATAAATGCATAAGCTTGAGAAGTGATGGAACAGAGGCATGAACAGGGATCTTTGGGGTCTAAATCTAGGATTCTTTCTAAGTCATCCCTTGGTAGAAAATGTGTTTCAAGCAGTCTTTCACAAATACTTCCATTTCTGCCACCATGAGAAGTGCTCTGATGTGTCAGCCTTGAGAAAAAAGGTTGAATTTTAATGATTCCCACCCATTCTTAATGGCAAGAGGCCTGTCTTTGCAGTTCCACAAGCCTCTTTTCTGAGGTCTTCTGTAGCTAGTCACGTGGACTTTGCTCACATAACTTGTAGGTGGACATTATCTTTGGCTTGAATCCTTACATGGTGCCTGGTCAGTGCTATTCCAGGGGTTGGGGCAGAGGGAGTATCCATGTGCTCCATAGTAATTGAAGCCATTATTTGTCTGAACAGAGAACAAAAATGATATTTGGGAGATATATTTTCACTGCCATTGCATATATATTTTTAGAAAATAGAGATAATACAAATCATACTTTTTAGTCATTCTTATTTTATTGTTTTAAAATTTTCAATAGGTAATAATGCCTCATGTCATACTGCTCTCAATTAAAAGTTTGGAATTCTCTGAGAACTGGCTGTATCATTAACTCTTTGAGCTCTTTATAGTGTTCCATATTGGTAAGGAGAAAAAAAAAAGGGAGACGAAGCTCAAATCATTTGGAATTACATATGAAATTACATCTCAAGGGATCACAAGGAAAATGATGATCAGAAGCCAGAATCTTAGGAAGCTCTCTGGGTTAAACCTAGTGTGTCCCTATGAACAAAGACATTTTAGTTTTGTTTGTCAAGGAGGTCACAGACACAATGTAGCATTTTTTGAGACGCAGGCTATGCCAAGAGTGATGTGGCCTGGGATGTGTCTAGACAGAGGGAGTGTGACAAATTACTCAATTTGGGGAAGCATCAGTTTAGCCATCTTTGAAATGGAATGGAGCGATCTGATCTACCTTGCAGAGTCACCACAGGGATTAAAACCAGTGGCATAGAGGAGCTCAGCTCTCTGCTGGCACATACTAAACAGATAAAGGTTAGGGTCTCCGTCATCATGACCCAGTGACTCTAAGACATCAAATTAGAAAATAATTCTCTAAAATGAATTTCTTCACATTTTCCCTCTCTCTAATATGAAAATGAAAACATTGCTATAGGAATTTAAGGATATAACCTCAACTTGATCTGTGATTAAGTTTTTTTTTTTTTTTTTTTAGGCACTAGATGGCGACTTTCTCCTTTAAGGGGGGGTGTGTGGGAATCTGAGTTTCATGAATTCTGTTCTGAAGGTAACCCTGCTCCAGAGTTAGAATAAGGCGCCAGCCAGGTCTGTGAGCACTGGGTCACTGCAGTCCTAAAATGTCCAGATTTTTAGGTATAAGTAGGATGGCAGGGAAAGTACCATCACGAACTTGGGAGCCCCGGATTTAAACTTTGGTCCTGGTGTCAACTTGGTCTTTGTCTCCACGTTCCGATGAGGTTGGCTTCAATTATGATTTTTAATTATGCCATGACTATGTTTTTAAGAATTCAGTGTTTTTTTATTCTTTCAGACTGTCGTTTACCAAACATTCCTTATAGTCTAAATTAATTATTTTTTAAGCTAATGGACCAGACAATTCCACTGGCATCAACAGTATTCAAATTGCAACTGGCTTTTTTAAAAAAAATAGTTTTGCAAGAACGAGATGAATTTAGGGTTTTGACGTATATATGTGAAATCTTTTAATAAACAGAAGAAACATTTGAATAGTATCTTCATTTCAGATAGTACAAGACATGGGGAAAACTTTTAAAGAGGCATTTTAAAACTATTTTTACATTTTCCCAAAATAAAAGTTGAGAGCGTTCCCTTAGAATTCTGAATGGGATCAAATTTTTCCTGGTGCATTACTCTTAAAGACCATTGGATGGTCCGATGGTCGTAGGTTGAGTTGTGCATACAGACAACCAAACGATAGTGACTAGTCATGCAGGGAGGGAAACCTTTGTCAATCTGAGAAGTAGCCATACCTGAGTATCTGGTGCCATCAAGAAATTCAAACGTAGTTGATAATAACTACATGAGTGAAAAATCATGAGTACAACTAGCAGCAAATAATAAAGGAATTTCTGAAAGATGTATT
>PVHP010020997.1:0-29945 GCA_004024765.1 Zapus hudsonius | reverse complement strand
AAAAAAAAAAAAAATTATTTCCATTTTAGAGATAAAGAAGTTATGGCTAACCAAAGATAAGTTGCTTATCACATGATTCTTCTTTTCTAACACTGGTTACTGGAGAGGGGGACAGTGTTGCAGTTCATGTGAGAAAGGCAATCTCACTGTGTCGCCTACTGGAGCTGGCATGGAATTCACTATGCAGCCCAATGGGCTGCCTCGAACTTGCATCAGCCTCTCAAGTACTGGGATTATGGTTGTACCATAGCTCAAGAGCCTAGATTCTCATTGACTTCAGATCTAGTTTCCTTTATGCTGTAGTAAGTAGCCATTATGTTTCTTTCTTCTTTTTGAATGATGCCCTCTTGGATCCTGGCATTTGGAGTGTGCGTGCGTGCGTGCGTGTGTGTGCGCAGGCGCTTGTGTTGGTGTGGAAATAGGAGTGTCTTTTGAGTTTTTCAGTGCTTTGACAAGAAATAGCAAAAGAAGTCCTGGTCTTGGTGTGGATGAGGGAGAGTTAGCCACTTAATTGTAACTATAGTTGTTCTGACCCTTCCCTTTCTTATAAATGCCCAGTACCAATGGTTAGCCTTTCTTCCAGAGACACCCTGAGCCAGTGATGGAGAACTCTGTTGAGGATGCGTCCATCCACAGGTTAGAAGGCACGGATCTGGATTCTCAGGTTGGAGGTCTTATTTGCAAGACAAAGAGCGCAGCCAGTGAGCAGCATGTCTTCAAAGCTCCTGCCCCTCGCCCTTCCTTGCTGGGACTGGACTTGCTGGCTTCCCTGAAACGGAGGGAGCGAGAGGAGAGGGATGATGGGGAGGACAGGAAGAAGTCCAGAGTGTCTTCTTACAAGGACTGGGAGGAGAGCAAGGATGATCCGCAGGATGCTGAGGAGGAAGAGGAGGAGCAAGCTGATCGAAGTAGCCGGAAAGACAGGTAAGAAAGAGGATAAAAATGATGGCCGGAAAATAGTGCATATTTCTCTCTGTTTTCCTGCGGGACACTTAAAGGCTTTATGCTTTTATTCTGATTCTATAATATTGGTGGTAGGTAGAAATTGGTATTTTCTTTAGATTTGTGGGGAAAATTCAAAAACAGCTAAGGAGTAGACAGTGGAGTGTTAAGTGCCTTGGGTTGCTTCCATGTGCACGTGTGCAGCACTAATAGAAGCCATGGAAAAGGATGACTTCGTTTTTGGTACAGTCAAAGGTTTGAGGCACATGCTGACTCCTTTGGAGGGCCTGTGACCAGCTGCCTTCTCTGTTTCAGGCATTACCGATCTGCTCGGGTAGAGACTCCATCCCACCCTGGAGGTGTGAGTGAAGAGTTTTGGGAACGCAGTCGGCAGAGAGAGCGGGATCGGCGGGAACATGGTGTCTATGCCTCGTCCAAAGAAGAAAAGGATCGAAAGAAGGAGAAGTCCCGGGATCGTGACTATGACCGCAGGAGAGACAGAGGTACACTGCCCAGCACAGCTCCCGTTGCCCGGTAGCATTTGAACAAACGTGCCAGCCTTTTCTTGTTGCTGGAACTGTTTTCTTGCCCATTAGATGGACTGCGTGGTTTTGACTCTGTTGGGATTGTGATTAGCAAGCAGAAAGGAGCTGTTGCTTGTAATATAGCTGCTTTGCTTGAGTGTGTGCTTCTTATTTTATTATGAAAATTGGTGATAAAGGAAATTATGAGCAATACATTTAAAAAATGAGAGTTTGCATGACATTGGTGATGACTAGTGCCATGGAGAATAAGGGAGGCATAAAACCCAATACTGGCTTTGCTCAGTATTGTATTGCTTATATCTTACAGGCTTGTAACTATTAACAAACTACTCACAATAGATTTATAGCTGTCCTTTATTAAGTTCTTATAGGAAGATAGCTATATATAAGTTTGAGACTTTTTAGGGAGGAACTATTTTTCCCCTTGAGGGGATAGGAACGTATGCATTTCAGCTCCTGGCCCTCATTAGAGCAGTACAAAGAACACCTGTGAGTGAGTGGGCCTTTTCTCTGGGGTGCATGTGAGGATGGATGCATGGTTCTAAGTTCTGTGTGTGACACTTCACAGATGAACGGGACAGAAGTCGGCATAGTAGCAGATCAGAGCGAGATGGTGGTTCAGAACGTAGCAGCAGAAGAAATGAACCAGAGAGTCCTCGACATCGGCCTAAAGGTACTCTGCTTTTTCTGTGCTGGGGAATCAGGTATCTTAAAAGGCAGAGTGAGTTGTCTCCAGCCTCACTGGGATTGCTGGGGTCATGAGTCATAAGTCCTTACTGCAGTATGAACCTCTAGAGTACTGGGCACGTTGAGGGCATACAGCCCTACTCCTCTCTGCTGAGGTAGGCATGCTTTCTTTAGGGGATAGGCTGTTTGCTGCATGGTAAGTTTTCCAAATGTCAGGAACAAGAGAGCTGGAGCCTCCAAAGGGGAAAGGACTGTTTATGTTAAGATAGGTAGATTTTCAGAGAGAAATAAATTATTCCTTTAAGTTCACTGAAACAGAGTGAAAGCTGAACTGTTAAATTCAGCTTAAAAATTGTCAAAATCATCTTACCCATTTTAAATAAGTGTGAGGCTATAAGTAATAAATAAGCTGGGGAGCTAGGCATGGTGGTGCATTCCTATAATCTCAGCACACGGGAAGCTGAGGCAAGAGGCGTTTTAGTTTGAGGCCAGTTTAGGCTACATAGATGTAATCTCCAACTTCCCCTCCTCATAAAAGTAAGTTGGGGAGTTGGCTCTGTTATGGCTCAGTGACATTGGATCTTCCCTGTGGATGTGTTTGCAGATGCAGCCACCCCTTCCAGGTCTACCTGGGAGGAGGAGGACAGTGGCTGTGGCTCCAGGCGCTCTCAGTGGGAATCACCCTCCCCTACACCTTCCTATCGGGACTCCGAGCGGAGTCATCGGCCGTCCACTCGAGATCGAGACAGGTGACATCTGGGTGGAGCAGCTCTGGTCGTGGGCAGATGGTACAGGGATCTGGGCAGGGAGAATTACTGGCAGCTCAAGGATATGGTTCAGCTCAGTGACTTCGGGGCTTGCTGTTTCCAGGTCTGTGAGGAGCAAGTACTCAGATGACACTCCTCTGCCCACTCCGTCCTACAAGTACAACGAGTGGGCTGATGACAGAAGACACCTGGGGTCCACCCCACGTCTGTCCAGGGGACGAGGTAAGGCCTGAAGGGCAAGAAAAGCAGTTTGACTCATCTGGTTGAGGCTGAGTGCAGGCTGTGTTTCTGGACCTGTGGGGCTTGGTAGCTTTGTCAGTGAACCCAGGGTAAGTGGGAGTTATGTGGATTGACCTGCCATTTGCTCTCCTTCAGGAAGACGAGAGGATGGTGAAGAAGGGATTGCGTTTGACACAGAAGAGGAGCGGCAGCAGTGGGAGGATGACCAGAAGGTAAAGGCAGCATCTTTGTGGGGCTAAATCGAGGTAGTGATGTTCCAGCCAGGGACTCTGAGTGACCTCCTAGTAGGACTGGGCAGAGGTGGGTGGTTAATGCTGCTCTATCCAAAGCTCTGTAATCTGTTGAGAGGCCCAGGCTGCATAGTGAAGCTTCTCCTGATGCTTGGGTTTGACCCAAGTCCCACTGTGTGGGGGTGCCTCTGGGTGGTAAACCTAGGAAATGCTGGCAGGGTAGGCTGCCATGTGAAGTCAAAGCTACATAGCTCGCTTCTCTCACAAGGGTGGTTTTGCTGCCTGGTGACTTTTTACCAAATACTTGTCCCTCTCTGGCCATGGCTCGCACATAAACTTGGCCTCTCCTTTGTTGCCGATTGTCTCATGCCCTGCAGCAAGCAGACCGAGACTGGTACATGATGGACGAGGGATATGATGAATTCCACAACCCACTGGCCTACTCCTCCGAGGACTATGTGCGTCGGCGGGAGCAGCATCTGAACAAACAGAAGCAGAAGCGCATTTCCGCTCAGCGCAGGCAGATTAATGAGGTGAGGCTGCTGGCAGTGGTTGGCAGGATTCAGAGCAGAGTACCAATCCTGACAAGTGATGACAGCATAGCTGGCCTTTTGCTAAGAGGACCAGATTGGATATGCTTCTGATAGGGTAGGCAGAAACCTGTGGGTAGCTTAGAAAACCCAGGATACACTTTATCTTCTGCAGTGTTGCATGAGGGACCCTGTGAGTGAGAGGAGGTCTGGAGACACCTGCTTCTCGGTTTTTGTTCTTTGTGTGGGGCTAGGGCTGATCACCATTCATATGTCTGGCCAGAGGTTCTGACTTAGAGATAAGGTGTGGCTTCCTGGGACCAAGTACTATAGGTAAATCCACTTCAGTGACTTTTCTGTATAAAGAGCTGGAGAGAAGAGAGCCTGTGACTATCTGTTGGGACATGATGTGTCGACTTGCCTAGTGACCTTTCAGGATGACCTCTTGCTTATAGGCTGAGTGTGGCTTCTTTTGTGTCCCTTAGGATAATGAGCGCTGGGAGACTAACCGTATGCTCACCAGTGGGGTGGTTCATCGGCTGGAGGTGGATGAAGACTTTGAGGAGGACAATGCGGCTAAGGTGCATCTGATGGTGCACAACCTGGTGCCTCCCTTTCTGGATGGGCGCATTGTCTTCACCAAGCAGGTAAGGCTTCTCTGGCCAGAGACCTGGATGTTCAGAAAGACCTGGAGAGAGGGGAGGAGTACAGTCCATATCTCAATAGGGTAGCCACTCTGTCATTTACTGGGGTTCTTGTGAAACCTGCCCTCTGGTTGGTTTTAGTGACCAGTGGGGAATTTCTCTTCTTCCACTTCCTGCAGCCAGAGCCTGTGATTCCAGTCAAGGATGCTACTTCTGACCTGGCCATTATTGCTCGAAAAGGCAGCCAAACAGTACGGAAGCACAGGGAGCAAAAGGAGCGGAAAAAGGTTTGGTCTCTTTTGACTGGGCATTGTGGCACATACCTGCAATCCCAGCAGTTGGAAGGTGGAGGCAGGAGATCAGGAGTTTGAGGTCATTTTCAATAATTATCAGGTTTGAGGCCAGCCTAGCCTACAGACCCTATCTTAGAAGAAACAAACAAACAAGCAAACAAAAAAAAAAGGATGGTGTTTCATCACCCGAGGCTGAGCAGTCTGTGCATGTTTATTTTTCCTTTTTAAAAATCTCAGATTGTGCAGGTAGCAGATCCTCATTGGAGGTTAGAGGGCACATATGGATGGAGCAAGAGGCAGCCCTTGGTGGAGGCACTGTTCTCAGGAGCTGGAAGCTTGATGCTCCAGCTCAAGCTGTGTGTGGCTGCCAGTGCCTTCTGGGGATTTACTACCTGCGAGATGAAGCCTGTTGCCACTGGGATTGAGTTTCCATTAGCTACAGTCATGTCACAGGATTAAATCACTTTTTTTTAGGCTCAGCACAAGCACTGGGAACTGGCAGGAACCAAACTGGGAGACATAATGGGTGTCAAAAAGGAGGAAGAGCCAGATAAAGCTGTGACTGAAGATGGGAAGGTTGACTACAGGTGGGTGGTATCTGCTGGGAGCAGGTATGCTCCAAAGTGATGCATGGTCACTGAATCCTCTGCTCTCTTTTGGTCCCTTCCTTTTCTGTTGTTAAACTTTTCCTAGGCATCATTCCTGTCGTCATCACTACCACTATATTGAAGCTTCCTCTTTCCCAGGTGGTGGTATGAGGAGAATGAAGGAGGTTAAATAACTTGCTTGAGGTCATTTACCCATTCAGTGGTGGTTAAGGTTAGGTCTAGACAGTCCCACTATGAGCCCACATACTTGGCCACTGCTATAGCACCTTTTAGGTTGGTCAGTGTGAGAAGGTGAAATTTGCTCCCTGGCTTAGATTTCAGTTCAGTATAAAGAACAGTTACTTTTCACAGAGATTCTAAAGTAGGTTATCTTTTTTAAAAAAATTAGTCATTTGTAAGGAGAGAAAAATGAGAATGGGTACACCAGATCCTCTTGCCACTGCACAGGAACTCCAGATGCATGCACCACTTTGTGCCTCTGGCTTTATGTGGGTACTGTGGGTACTGGGGAATTGAACCTGGGCCATCAGGTTATGCAAGTAAGTGCCTTTAACCACTGAGCAATCTCTCCAACCCAAGTAGGTTTTTGTTTTTTAAGAAATATTTTTATTATTTATTTGAAAGCAGAGAGAGATAGAAGTGGGTGCACCAGGGCTTCCTGCCAGTGCAACCAAACTCCAGATGCATGTGTCACTCTGTATATCTGATTTTATGTGGATACTGGGGAATTAAATCCAGGCTTACAAGGATGCTGAGCCATCTCTCCAGCCCCTAGGTTATTCTTTTTGGTAGTGACTTTCTCTGTTCCTAAAGGTTGTAAGCAGATGTTGGATCACTGCTTACTGGGATTCCTGCATTGGGTAGATGCTAGGCTCAAATGTTTGTCACACTCTCAGCCTTTGAATGATCTCAATTCTCACTGAACCATCATCTGAGTCAGCACTTGTTTGTACCCCTGTGAAATGTCCCAAGTGAGAATTGGTATTATTGGTCAGCCCTTGTTGGTTTCTGGGTAATTTAGACCCTTCAGTATCACTTTTCAGATGATGAGAGGACTGGGTGAGAGGAAGCTCAAAGAAGCAGGGGCAGTTCTGAGTGAGGGAATTGACTCTTGAGGGAAAATGGGTAGCAGATTTTGCTTCTGGACCTTGAAACAAGTTCATGTACCAGGCATTGAATATTTCCATAGACGCTACAGGTTCTCACATGAGGCCTGGGCTGAACTGCCCTGTCCAGAGGAAGGAGGAAGTTTGACATATGTCACTTGTAGTACAGCTGTAACTCCTAGAGGACCCCTGTGACTGCTTTAGCCCTTTAAGTGTTGTGTTGAAATTGCTCAGGGTTTCCTCTACAGTTAGTGACCTGCTTGTTGATTTCAGTTCCTCTTCTGGCCACATTGTTTAGGGAGGGGAATAGCCCACTGGAGACTCCATTCTTCCTCTGATCTGTCTGGTAGCTCTTTGATCTGGGGCTGTGCACTGTGTTATGAATGATGGACTCTCACACTAGTTCTAGTTCTTCAGCCCAGTGAGAACAATCATGGGTGATGTCGTAGTCAGCCACACACCACTGGGATGAATCTCCAATCAGGCACAGTTTTGGGTGGAAAATATTTATTAAAGTAAAAGATCTAGGGGAAGTTCCAGGATGGCAAAAGAGGCCCCTTTCACAGATCCAAGCAGAGAGAGAAAACCATCAATCAGCACCTCCAAAGCAAGCAAGCACACTCTAGCAAACAGCAGGAACTCCTGACTTGAGCTCCCAACTGCTCTTGGCATATGTATAGGTGGAATTTCATATCCATCCACCCCAGAATCACCTTAGGCCTGGAGCCTAGGATCTGGCCTAGGTGACACCTCCTCCAGTCAGAAGGCTGGAGAAAACCTTTAATACACTTTTGAATCTATTGGGGGACATTCAGTCAAATTACCCACAGGCAACCTGGCTGCTTTGGTGTCTAGGACCATTATTGCTTCTTGTAGCTGCTGTCATGGTTGGGGGTGAGAAGGCAGTAAACTAATTAGGAGGGACAATGTGGGTAGTCAAGCATGGTGCTTAGGCTGTTGTATTTCCCAGGACAGAGCAGAAGTTTGCAGATCACATGAAGAAAAAAAGTGAGGCCAGCAGTGAGTTTGCAAAGAAGAAGTCAATTTTGGAACAGAGGCAGTACCTGCCAATCTTTGCTGTGCAGCAGGAGCTACTCACTATTATCAGGTAATGTCCCCGACACAGCAGGCCCTTCTTTCTCCTGTGCTTACTCAGGAGCATCTGATGGGGAAAGGAAATCATTCTTTCCCTAACTGATTGCCCTGGGCTATTTTCCTTTAGCACATCAGATTTTAAATTTTACTATGTTTCAGACATTTGTCATTTTAACACTGTAAGAGGCTGTTTTCCAATGAAATCATCTTCTGTAGGCAAACATGCTCCTTGGGGAGCTAGGCTAGACAGGAGCTGGATGGAGCTTCCTGGATGCTTCTGGTATTTTCTCTGAGTCAGCCCGCTCCCAGCCTGCTCAGTCCTCTGCCTGCTCTTGCTTGTAGAGACAACAGCATTGTGATCGTGGTGGGGGAGACAGGGAGTGGCAAGACGACTCAGCTGACCCAGTACTTGCATGAAGATGGCTACACAGACTATGGGATGATTGGCTGTACTCAACCCCGGCGTGTGGCTGCCATGTCAGTGGCCAAGAGAGTCAGCGAAGAGATGGGGGGAAACCTTGGTGAAGAGGTGAGTGTGTGAGGGTGAGCCATGATGGTTCTACCCATTTGTGCTGGAAGGTGTGGTGTGCTTAGACTGGACCTCAGTCTGGGGGTGGTAGTAGTGGGTGGTGACCAGGGCTTCTGAGCCTATCTCTCACTTCCAGGTGGGTTATGCCATCCGCTTTGAAGATTGCACTTCAGAAAACACCTTGATCAAATATATGACAGATGGGATCTTGCTCCGGGAGTCCCTTCGTGAAGCTGACCTGGATCACTACAGTGCCATCATTATGGATGAGGCCCATGAGCGTTCCCTGAACACAGATGTGCTCTTTGGCTTACTCCGGGAGGTGAGGGCTATGGGTTTAATTCCTCTGCACCTTTGGGGCTATGACCAGTGTACTGCTACTAAGGGCCGAGGTATTCCAGGTGACCTGGGGCAAGATGGTGATGCCAAGAGGGTCATTGATAGACCAGGGAGGGGTTCCCCTGAGGCCCCTGGTTGTTAGGTCAGACCTACTATTGTAGTTTACTCTGTTCTTGGTTGGCTGAGTGACTTGTTAAGTGACTTGGTTAAGGCTCCATGCTTAGCCTTTGGGGATTGGCAAATCTAATATGCCAGTTTGCCAACTCTGGCTTCTGCTTTTTTTTTTTTTTTTTTTGGTCGTGAGACCTGATGTTCTTAAATCCATGGAGGCCTCTGAGTGACTTCTCTTAGGTTGTGGCCCGGCGCTCAGACCTGAAGCTCATTGTCACATCAGCAACTATGGATGCAGAAAAATTTGCTGCCTTTTTTGGGAATGTTCCTATCTTCCACATCCCTGGTCGTACCTTCCCTGTTGACATCCTCTTCAGCAAGGTACTGAGGCCTCTGTTCTTGTAGCTGACACTCCATGCCATGTACTTCTATGATGAAAAGACAGATGGAGGGTGGCAGTACTGAGTTGGGGAAGGTTTGGTGGGTGCCATGGGACAAATGGGATGGCATGCCGCTCTGGGGCTGAGGTGGGCACAGGACTGTCCTTTAGGGGAGGTTTTGTTTCCTTGTTTCTTTGGAGCTGAAGAAAGGGGTCTGGGTAGGTACCAGGACTGCGATTGGCCTTTCAGTCAAGCCTCTGAGGTCCACTGCTGTAGCCTAGAGCAGTGAGGGTCTAAGTATTCTCCGAGGGATGCCTGGCTTGTTCTGCCAGCATGTCCCTCTGACTGCTCCCTGCTGGTGTTGTAGACCCCACAGGAAGATTATGTGGAAGCTGCGGTGAAGCAGTCTTTGCAGGTGCACCTGTCGGGAGCCCCTGGAGACATCCTTATCTTCATGCCTGGGCAAGAGGACATTGAGGTATGTGCTCTGATCACCACTGAGACAGATGGGTGCATCGTCTGAGAAGTTGGTCTTGAGAGTCTCTTGCCTCTTTTCTGTGCCTTCAGGTGACCTCAGACCAGATTGTGGAACACCTAGAGGAACTGGAGAATGCACCTGCTTTGGCTGTGCTACCTATCTACTCCCAGCTGCCTTCTGACCTCCAGGCCAAAATCTTCCAGAAGGTGTGACACAGGAGTGGGTTTGGGGTACCCAACTTCGTGTGTCTCTTGTTGTCTTACCAAGGAGGACAAGAGAGATGGGTAGTTCCTTTCCTGGATGGGCAAGGGGTTCCTTCCTGACTGTGTAGTCTTCCCTCTGGAGGACTCAGCTTTACTCCCTGCACATCTGATTGGCCCTAGGCTCCAGATGGTGTGCGGAAGTGTATCGTTGCTACCAACATAGCGGAGACATCTCTGACTGTGGATGGCATCATGTTTGTCATCGATTCTGGTTACTGCAAATTAAAGGTATGCAATATAGGAGGCAGGGCTGTGGGTCTTCAACCAAAGTGAGTGCAGCTTAGAGGGCGAGAAGTTAGGCCCAAGTCCTTCAGCCTGTATGAATGCACTCGGGAGTGGTGGCGGTGTTAGGCTACCATTTAATGAGCACTAGTTCTGTTGTCATGTGCTTGATGCAGTTAAACCTTGTGGAAACTCAATGATATAGATAATTTAAATAACGCTAGCGATCACAGAGCTAGTGTTCATGGGGAAAATTTGAGACAGTTTTTTAAAACTTTTAAAATTTAATTTTACTTGCAAGCAAATATATATATTTGAGAGAGAGAGAGAGAGAGAATGAATGAGAATAGGTGTGCCAGGACCTCTAGCCACTGTTGACAAACTCCAGATGTATGCACCAGTTTGTACATCTGGCTTACGTGGATACTGGGGAATTGAACTCAGGTAGTTAGGCTTTGGAGGCAAGCACCTCACCCACTGAGCCATCTCTCCAGCTCCCAAGAGACAGTTTTTTGAAACTCTTGGCTCTACAAGGAGGCTGCTTGCTGTGCTAAGATAGTTCTGTGAAGTGTTCTCACTGGGTTTGTCTAGGTCTGAGGGATGCTCCCTTTCTCCTCTCACTGACCTTAATCAGTCCTTTTTTGCCCCCCTTCCAGGTCTTCAACCCCAGGATTGGAATGGATGCTCTGCAGATCTACCCTATTAGCCAGGCCAATGCCAACCAGAGGTCAGGGCGAGCCGGCAGGACGGGCCCAGGTCAGTGTTTCAGGTAGGAGCCCTGTGCTAGCCTGCTTTCTGGGGCAGCGCTGGGATTGCTGAGTGGAACCTGCCTGGGTTGGGCCTTGTATGCTGGTCCTAGTTAGTTGTAATCCTCAGGGCTCCGAGCTGCCACTTGGTGGTGCTGCCGAGTGAAAGGAGTGGCCTTTCCAAAGAGCTCTGAGCTCTGAGGCAGACCTATAGGAATGATTTGCAGACTGCCCTCCAGAGGACAGATCTGGGTAAATGATGCCACTGATTCTGTTTTACTTCTTATTTCTCTCTCTCTCTCTCTCTCTCTCTCTCTCTCTCTCTCTCTCTCTCTCTCTCTCTCTCCTTCCTTCCTTCCTTCCTTCCTTCTTCTTTCCTTCTTTCTTTCCTGATTTTACAAAATAATGTGCTTATTATAGAAATTCAGTAAATACAAATATAAATTCAATAAATACAGGAAGGGCTTTGAGCAGGTGGAAGTAGGTAGGGAGAAGATCCAGGAAGTACCTCTCTGTAGGATTTCCTGGCAGTTGGATAGCACAGTTAGAAGCCGGAAGAGCTGCTGCTGCTGACATTCTGCTGTGTGGTCCCCATGTGAGGCTGTTATGCCAGTGCAGGGCAGGCTCAGCTGAGTTGGGCTTCTCTCTGGCAGGCTATACACGCAGAGTGCCTATAAGAACGAGCTCCTGACCACCACGGTGCCCGAGATCCAGAGGACCAACCTGGCCAATGTGGTGCTGCTGCTCAAGTCCCTCGGGGTACAGGACCTGCTGCAGTTCCACTTCATGGACCCACCTCCAGAGGACAACATGCTCAACTCCATGTACCAGCTCTGGATCCTCGGAGCCCTGGATAACACAGGTGTGGCGGCTAGCAACTGGCAGGGCCTCAAGGGCAAGGGCACTGGTGTGTCGCTTCTCTCTTTCATCCACTTTCCACTGAATGTCTGGTTTGCCTTCTCTCCTAGGTGGTCTCACCTCTACAGGGCGGCTGATGGTAGAGTTCCCGCTGGACCCAGCTCTGTCCAAGATGCTCATCGTGTCTTGTGACATGGGCTGCAGCTCCGAGATCCTGCTCATTGTCTCCATGCTCTCGGTCCCTGCCATCTTCTACAGGCCCAAGGTGGGCGGTGGTGCGCGCTCCACTCTCTTCCCATTCTCTGTTGTGGAAAAGAGCTTGGGGCAGGGGGATCACTTTCTGACTTTGCTGACTTCTCTTGGGCTGGTTGGGGGAGGGTCATTGGTCCTCATAGTGCTGCTTCTGTTCCCCAGTATAGCTCTGGCCGAGCCCTTATGCTTTAGTCAAGTTTCCTCCCTCCCTCCCTCTTTTTTGGTTTTTCAAGGTAGGGTCTTGCTCTAGCCAAGGTTGACCTGGAATTCACTCTGTAGTCTCAGGCTGGCCTCAAACTCAATAGCAATTCTCCTACCTCTGCCTCTGAGTGCTGGGATTAAAGGCATGTGCCACCATGCCTGGCTTTCATTAAATTTATTATTATTATTTATTTATTTGAGAGAGAATAGGTGCGTCAGGGCCTCCTACCACTGCAAGTGAACTCCAGACACATGTGCCACTTTGTGCATCTGGCTTTATGTGGGTACTGAGAATTGAACCCAGGCCATCAGTCTCTGCAAACAAACACTTGTAACTGACTAAACCATCTCTCCAGCCTCCAATTTTATTATATATATGTGTGTGTGTGTATGTATATATATATATATATATATATATATATATATATATATATATATATATATATATTTATCCTATATTGCTAGGAATATTAGAGTGTTTGAAGTTATATGTGGGTAGATATAGTGTGAGAATCCCTGAGCTGTGTTCCATGGGCCTATGGTAAAGGTCCTTTTGTCCTTCCTAGGGTAGAGAAGAGGAGAGTGATCAGATACGGGAGAAGTTTGCAGTGCCTGAGAGTGATCATTTGACCTACCTGAATGTCTACCTGCAGTGGAAGAACAATAATTACTCCACAATCTGGTGCAACGACCACTTCATCCATGCCAAGGCCATGCGGAAGGTGGGGGCGGCAGCCCAGAGGAACACTGGAGGAGGGTGTAGAGGAGAAGGGAGGAGGAAGGGTTCCATCTGTCCTGTTTGTGTCCTGCTCCAGGTCCGGGAGGTGCGGGCCCAGCTCAAGGACATCATGGTGCAGCAGCGGATGAGCCTGGCTTCATGTGGCACTGACTGGGACATTGTCAGGAAGTGCATCTGTGCTGCCTATTTTCACCAGGCAGCCAAGCTCAAGGTGAGCCCAGGAACCCCAGAGCTCCAGCGCTTTTCAAGATCTCTGCATGGTATAGTCCTTCCTCTTGTGGCATAGGGCTGCAGATCTGGGATTCCTCGAAGCATGTGCCAAGTTGGCTTTTCTGGGATCCCTGCCAAAATAGGGATTCATGGGGTATTCATGGGGTGGCCATCTGTTTTTCTCTTCCCTAGGGGATTGGGGAGTACGTGAACATCCGCACAGGGATGCCATGCCACTTGCACCCCACCAGCTCCCTTTTTGGAATGGGCTATACCCCAGATTACATCGTGTATCATGAGCTGGTTATGACTACCAAGGTGAGTCTTCTCCAATGCACTCCCATATCTATGTCCACCTTTCCAGGCCAGGCTTTTGTAGTCCTCCACTGCCTTCTAGCTTGAGCTCAGCTTGGGAGACCTGAGGCATGTGCATTACTCTGCAGGGCTTTTGAGACTGGTCTTCAGCTCAGGGTTCTAGAATACAGTCACCTCAGCTCAGCCATGCCAGCAGGATTGGTTGGTGTCACAAGGGCTTTCTAACTTTGCAGGCCTGTGGGGAGAGCCCGTCTCATATGGAACCCAATTGTGGAACTCCACTGGAGGGAGAGACACTTGTTCCCTAGTGACCTCTGTCTTCTTGCTCTTCTGCCTTCAGGAGTACATGCAGTGTGTGACTGCTGTGGATGGAGAGTGGCTGGCGGAGCTGGGCCCCATGTTCTACAGTGTGAAACAGGCCGGCAAGTCTCGGCAGGTGAGTCTTGCTTCCTGTGGCCAAGCTGTGTGCTTGTCGGATCAATTTTACCTTAGCCTGGTATTGAAGACTTGTCAGTACCCGAACCTCTTTATTTTATTTTTCTCTCCAAACAAAAGCTGGGATCCAGCCAGCCCATTTGTCTGATGTTCCTTCACCACCCCACCTTTTTAAAAGAATTTACTGAAAACTTCAAATAGTCATAAAACTAGGTAAAACAGTATAAATGAGCTACCACAGTTAGCTAAATATCATAGCCTTAATAATCGACAACATCAGTCTTACTTTGCTTATATTTATTCCCTCCCCCAACTTTTTTTTTTCTTGGACATTTTAAAACTTAGATGTCTTATTATTTTTCTTGAATATGCTTATGGGACTGTTGTGTGTTTCTGGGGAGAAGTTGATGAGTACCTCAGGCAGGGTACTCACAATAGTTTAAAGTCAGACTTCACCCTGGCAAACCCAATTTATTGGGCTTCCTTACAGAGCATGGGTGAGGGGTTACTTATAGGAATGTGGAATCCCAAAGTAGCCATAGCATCAGAAAGTCTCATCCCAGCATGGATTGACAACCTCCCCGCAGCTCCTTAGATGGAGTCTCCCAGCTGTTGCTCTTCTACCCTCTTTATGCTCTGTCTGCTCCCGAGACCATGAGACCTTGTGCATCATTGCACACAGCTGAGGGATTCAGCTCAGGTGAGGGACTGAGGACCCCCTCCCATTCCCCTCATATGGGAGAGCTCTGGAGGGTATCATGAGTGGTCAGAGCTGCTTCTGATAAAAGATGTCAAGATTAGTTTTTCTCAGAGAACTGCTTTGCAAAACAGGAACCAAAAGGCCTTATTATTATTATTTTTAATATATATTTATTTTCCCTAATGAGTTTCATTATTTAGTGGGCAAACAATGAGTTGTTATCCCCAATGCCCCCCCTCCCCATCCCCAATCAGCTGGATATCCTCCTCTGTGGGTTGTCTGGATCAGTCCTTGTAGCAGGGGACCATGAATAGCCTAGTACTCAGCCTGGTTCTCTTGGCCCAAGTGTGTTGTTATTGAGGGGTGCCATGCCTCTGGATAGTCTCCCCCACCACAGCTCTCACAATCTTTCCACCCCCTCTTCCGCTCAGTTCCCTGAGTTGTGGTGGGTGAGTATTAAGGCTGCTTTAATGTTGTGACCTTAGGGGTCTTTGTGTCGAAAATTGTTGGTTTCTGACACCCTGGCTTATCCTGTGTTGATTGAATGGCTGTGGGTCTCTTGTTCGTCCTGTCATTCTCTGCGGGATTCCATATGGATCCTCCACGATATGGCTGTGGTGGCTCATCTCTTGCCAGGATCTCAGCTATCTGCCTATGGTCAGATGGTAGGATTAGATGTAGTTCTCTCGCTACATCCTGAAAAATACACATTTTCCATCAGAGAGTGAGATCAGTCTAGGTTAACAAATATACACAATTCTGGATTACCAAGATTCTATATTTAGTAGCCTCCCCGTAAATTGCTCCCATAGTGCATCTTCTCTTGTGAATCCAAGAGTACGGGATCTGGTGCCTATCGCCCTGAATCCCCAGTTCCAGACAAGGGCTCCCCCTCACTAAGTGGAATATTTGGCCAAATTTGAAAGCTGTTGATTGTCTCCCCCAGGCTCAGGCTCCTCCATTGCACGAGTGTTCCTTTCTTGTTCGCTGTTCTCTCCCAGTAGGAGGTATGGTCAGCCTACTCATGGCCGCAGTCTGTGTTTCATGCCAGTGGTCTCTGTTTATTCCAGCTGTCGTTGACTAGCTTCCCCTGGCAGCTTGTGCCTTCCAGCACTGCACTAACTACCATCTGGGGGCTGGATACCATTCCGGACCTTGAAGGGTCTCTCAATGCTGATCGATGGCATTCTGTGGTTTCTTCAGCAACAGAGTTTTGCCTCAGGCCTGGGGAGGGCATTCAAGGGCTTTGACAAAATTCTGTCTTGTTTTAGGAACCTCATGGGTCACTTTGGTCAACAGCTCAGTGAGGGAAGGAACCGGTGACTGGGACCAGGGGTTGTCAGACTGATCAATTATTCACAGGCTTAGACTCTCTCCCCTACTACTCATGACCCCTCTTGCCAGTCAACGCCCACTACTTGCTCAATAGGTTACAGTATGCTCGTGAGGATTTTTATGTTTTTGAACCTAATTTGGTTTAGCCTCATGCTTAAGCCGTTTCCTTCCCCCATTCCTTATCCCTCATTCATAACCTCTCGCTTCTTTCTACTAGTCTGTGTAGAAGTTGACATTTAGCCTAGTTAAAGACTGCATATGAGGGAGAATATGCGGCGTTTGATTCTCTAATCTTTTGAATGTTCACTTAGTAAGATCTGCTCAAAGTCAGACCATTTTTTCCTAAATTTTGATATGTGATTTTTCCTTTCAGCTGAGTAGAATTCTATCGTGTAAATATACCACAGTTTCGCTGTCCATTCCTCCATGGATGGGCATTTGGATTGATCACAGTTCTTGACTATTATGAATTGAGCTGCTATAAATATAGTTGTACAAAAGTTTCTGCATCGAGATGTGACATCTTGAGGGTAGATGCCTAGTAGAGGGATAGCTGGGTCCATTGGTAGTTCTATGTCTATTCTGTCTAGGAGTCTCCACACTGCTTTCCATAGCGGTTGAACGAGTTTGCAATCCCACCAGCAGTGAATAAGGGTTCCTTTTTCCCTGCATCCTTGCCAGCAACGATTGTTGTTGGTTTTCTTTATGATTGCCATTCTTACCGGAGTAAGGTGGTACCTCATTGTGGTTTTGATTTGCATTTCCCTGATGCTGAAGGATGCTGAGCACTTTCTTAGATGGGACAAGGCCATTTGTGTTTCCTCCTCTGTGAATTCTCTGTTGAGATCAGTGCTCCATTTTGTGAGGGGGCTGTTTGAGATTTTATTATGTATTTTTTTTGAGTTCTCTGTAAGAAAAGGCCTTATTTTTAAAATGTGACTTCTGTGCCCAAGTCTCCAGTTCATATTCAGACTTCTTCATTTATCTCAGAGATCATGTCTCTCATGTGATTTACTTGAATTAGACTCTAAACATTGCAGTGGTTATCGTGTGAGCTCTTGCATAACAGGACATGAATAGCTCTTTGCTTTGTCTTTAAATGACACTGATTTATTTTAGCAATCAGGTCATTTTTCCTATAGAATATCCCATAATATGTTTTTGGCTGGCTACTTCTGTGGTCTTGTTTGATATGTGGCTCTGTTGTGTGAACTTTGTGTGACCCAGTAAAGGCTTGAGCATCTTCTGGTTTGGCTGTGTCAGGCACATATGTGGTGCTGTGAGTTTCCTTTCAGTTGAATGTCAGAGAGAGGTATGAAGGTCAGGTGGTCTCACGTCTGATGAGGATGGATCACATTGATTTGTGGTCCTGGTAGTGTTATCCTGGTATCTGTTCTCTTTCTCTACTCGCTACTCTTATATCTTCGCTGGTGACAACTGCTTACATGTATCATTTAGGATTACAACATTTGCTGGGCTTTGGCCTTCCCACTCTGCCTCTCTGTGCGTGTGTGTACACATGTGCGCCATGGGCATGCATGCAGAGGCCAGAGGGAAAAACATCAGATGTCCTTTATTTGCTCATCACATACTTCTGAGACGGGGCATTTCCCTCAACCCAGAGGTGCCATCAGTGAGCCCCAGCAATTCTCTGGTCTTGCTCCCTGTGGACTGAGGTTACATACCCAGCTTTTTATGTAGATCTGGGGAGTCCAACTGTAATGTGGTGAGCTCTGGAGGTTAGAATTTAGATAATGCCCAGCTCAAAAATTCCAATGCACCTCAAAAATTAAGGAGTACCCGAATTCTTGTCTACAAAGTCAAAGAATTGAAATCATAGGCAACAAGATATTAAACTATAGTGGGAAACTTTATTATTTAAGGGAACATGGGGAGTTATAGAGCTCTCCAGCCATCAGTGTGGGGAGAACACATGGAGAGTTTAACAGAATTTATGCTGTTCAGCTAAACAAGCAGCAGAAAAAAAGATAACAGAGGGCTCCCATCATGAGGAAAAAGGTTCATGTGGGAAAAAATCTGGAGCCTTCCCTCACTAAGGCCTGGAGATTCAGAAGTCCTTCTGCTGGCCTGCCATGTGAGGAAGAGAGTGGCCTTTGTTTTAGCAAAGGTTTTTAAGAGTTCCCCCAGGTAAGTCAGAGAGATAGCTGATTGGTCTATACCTGACCATCTAGGTTTGGGCTCTGGCTAGAGTCAGCTCCCATTCAAGGGGAGGTATCTATGGAGCTGCCTGAACTGTCACAATCCCCCCTCTGAAGAAATATCCCTAACTGCTGTTAGGGTACTGGGGTGTGGAATTGAAAAGAAGAAGAAAAAGCACCAGAAAGAAGTACATACATGTTTAAGAAAAAGGAATTAACAAGAATACCCATTTTGATCCTGTAGGAGGCAAGGCAAAGCTCTGACTGGGGAGGGGTTAAGGAGGAGCTTGGCAACATTGTGTGGGGTCTCTCTCCTAAACTCCCTCCCACACAACATGGTCTCAGGGCTCAAAGGACTCTCATGTGGCAAGCACTCTTAACAGTTGAGCCATCACCCAGCCCTGGTTTTCCTAATACAATTTTCTTTACAGTGGGTTGAATACATCTTTCCAGCCGTGTGGCAACATCTTCCTGATTTTCCTGAACTTTCTGGCATAGTTGTTGAGTATTAGTACTTACTGGTTTTAGTGGAGTGCTGAGGTGTGACTGGGTTAAAACTGAATTATTCAGTGTCTATCTTGAGTGAATTAAAAAACAAGGCTTGGGTTGCAGAGGGAAAGGCAACCTTGGTGCCCTGAGGCAGAGAGCCATGTAGCCCCTGGCTCCGAGACGGGTTCTGGGTACAGATGGAGCCTCTTTAGCTGGTCTCCTTTGCTCTTCTCTAGGAGAATCGCCGTCGTGCCAAAGAAGAAGCCTCTGCCATGGAGGAAGAGATGGCGCTGGCCGAGGAACAGCTGCGTGCCCGGCGGCAGGAGCAGGAAAAGCGCAGCCCCCTGGGCAGTGTCAGGTGAGCATTGGTTCCTGGGAGGCCTGCAGGGACCAGATCCCCGTGTTGGGTTAGGATTTAAGAGAAGTTGACAGTGTGAGGGTGAATGGTGAAGTCTCTTCTGTGATCACATGTGGAGGTGTGGGAGGGGTTCTGGACAACTTGAAAGGCACAGATGTCCATTTGTAGTTGCTGGTCATCATCATGTGTACTCCAAATCAGAGGTGGGCTGGACAGGCAGGGGAGGGCTCCCAGGTTTACTATTGGGTGAAGGAGTTGGACAAAAGAGAGCCTTGGGCTTGTGCATCAGTGCGGGTACCTGGAGTGAGACCATATGCGACAGGCTAAGGGAACATGCTTCACATAACTAGCAAGTTTACAGGGCACCCTCTCTTTTGACCAACTTCCTACAGGTTTGGGGAACCCCCTGGGCTTATTTAAGAACTCAAGACACACACTTACTAGGTAGTTTTATTATAGCAAAAGAACCTGCATCAGCCAAAGGGAGAGATGTAGAGAGAGGACTGAGAGGAGTTTCAGGCCCTTGGCACTGATGATTAAATCATTGCTTACGTTGTTGAATTCAGTCTCTGGTCCTTTGCCTCTAAGGGTTAGTCTGACAGCACATGGCTCAGAGCCCCAGCTCTAATCACATGGTTGTTGGACCCGCTCCATTGTATTCAAAGTGTAAATTGTCAGTTGTGGTGTGAGGGGCCCACTGTGAGCAGCAGAGGCTCCAGTCACTTGGGTATTTCCTCCAGGAATGGGGCAAAGGCAAGTGCTGTGCTTTTTAAAATCCATTTCAAACTTTCCATAATGGATATCAGAATAGGGAACCTTTTATTAGTCTCCTGATTGACAATGGGGAAGCAAAAGGAGTGAGAACCTGCCGTGGAAAAGGTCCTTCAGCCCTGATGCTGCCATATATCTAGGTCAGAAATAGCAAGACCCCTGACCCTTTGTCCTGTTGGACCCTGCTGGGGAAGGAGCAGTGTCTTCACTAGCCCCCTGTTTTATGTCTTCAGGTCCACGAAGATCTACACTCCAGGTCGGAAAGAGCAAGGGGAGCCCATGACACCTCGCCGAACACCTGCCCGCTTTGGACTTTGAGCTGAGACTGGCCCAGGAGAGGGTGACAGTCAAGTATTGGGTCCTGAACCCTCTGGTCAGAGTACCCCAAGTATGGGGCCAAAGCCCTTTCATCTGTGGACTTCCTGTGTTCATCCAGGGCCCCAGGGCAGTTCCTGCTGGACCTGGCTTGGGAGCACCTGGTGCTTGCAGTGAAGCTGAGATGCTGCTTAGGCAACGGGAGGTGGCTGGACCCATCACTTCCTCATGACCTGTCCCCAGGACACTTCGTGTATGAGGGACTTGGCTGTGACTAAGTCATTTTTAATCCTTGTGTAAAGCAGCAAGATAAGCATAGAGGCAATTGCAATTTGTTTATCATTCAGGATTTGGAAATAAATTTATTATTTGTAAAATGTCATTGCACATCTGACTTCCTTTTTCCCTTACTGCCTTGAATCCTACAATGACGAGAAGAGGGGCAGGATCCCTGTACTGACTCTTGGATAGATCTTCCTGGAACTGTAGCTCTGCCCTGTGTCCACTCTCCAGGCAGGGCTTCTTAGAAGAGAAGCTGACCAAATGGGACACAGGTCATGTGTGGAGACCTGCAAACATCTCACCATCTAGTACAGGTCAGGCCAAGCTGAGAATACCAGATTCCTTGGGCTGGTGGAAAACAGCGAGGTCCACCTTGATAGCCCACTAATGGGAGGGAGGGCGGGCGGGCAGCAGGATTTCAGTTAGGCCTTCCCCAGGTGGGGCTTGTCTGCTTTAAAGAGATGGTGCTATTGGTGAGCTAGCAGGGGTTTCTGCACTGCACGGGAGATGGCTCTTGCTCATTGGTTTCTACATTGTAGACGATCCTCATGCTGGAATCATTGCTCTTTTCTCTTGTTAGGCAGATTCTGAAGTTGGCCCTCATGGAGTTCTGAGTATGTTCTCATGCTCGGCCTTGGGTATCTGCTAGGTGTGCTGGTTGGCAAGTCTTGTGTTGGGCTGAGTCACACTGAGATGATTCCGTTGGTGCTGGGCTCATTGCATTGTTCAGAGCTTCCACTTAAACTAGTTTTGAGGGTGAGTTTGGGGGACAAGCACTAGCAGCCAGCACTGGCTTCTACCCTTCCTTCACTCTTCATCTCTGGTCTTTGCAGGTGAAGATGCTTTTGTGGGGCTCTGCAGTGGAGAGAGGGCTTGTGACTGCTTGCTTGGGGAAGCCTGATCTTGGCCCTCGTTGGAAGAGCTAGGAGATGTCTGCTCTGCAGGGAAGTTGGCTGGGTAGGGAACCTATTTGCAGACTTGGGCTTAGGGTACAATGCAATAGAAATGTTGGGTTCTAGTTGATGGTTTTATGTCTAGCAAGCTAAGATCTTGCTCATAAACTCACCATGTTCATTAGACAGGAAAAATAAGGGCAGACAGGTTATGAACACCTGGCCAAAGACACAAGTGCCACAAGATGAGTGGGCAACCTCTCTGGCAGCCCCACCTGAAGATTGTGCCCGAGGTTCCTTGACTTGTGTCCCTAGACCCTCCAGATTCTTTCCGCTTCAATGCCTCTTCTCACAGGCTTCCTTGGGTGATTGTGCATTCTCATATTTTTAGTGGACAGAAGCATATTTTTGTTATGTGTTGTGTGTGCAGGTTGCATGTGTGTCCACACATATATGTGCACATTTGTCAATGCCAGAGGATAATCTTGGGTGGTGTTCCCCAAGGACACCATTCACCTTTTATTGAGACATGGTCTCTTGTTGATGTGTTTATTAATTAGGCTAGTCTAACTGGCCAGCAAACTCCAGGCATCCTTTTGTCTCTGTCTCCCCAGTTCTGGGATTACAAGTGCATGCTACAATGTCGGGTTTATTTACATCGATTCTGGGAATTGAAGTTATACTTGCATGGCAAGCACTTTACTTACTGAACTCTTCCCCCAACTTCCAAGAGGCATTTCTGACAATGCCTTACAATCTTTGTCTAGACCTGTGGGCCTGAAGTGAACTGAGTACGGCTGAACATTTCAGACTTGCTAGAGCAAGGGCACCAAGTGCCATATGCCTGGGTTGGGGTGCTTCACTCTCAGTCACCTTGACTCTAGTAGATGGTAACCCTACAGATGTCAGCCATTAAGGGTCTAAGGCTGAACATTTTCTTTCTTTTTAAGGCTAATATGCTATTTTATGTCCACACCACATTTTGCTTATTAATTCATCTGTTTGACTACAGGTTAATTTTACATTTTAGCAATAGTGAATAGTGCTGCTATGGCCATGAGTGTACAAATAGACTTTTAAAACCCTATTTTTAATTCTTTGGGAGATGTACCCAGTGCAGATTATTAGATTATATGGCAATCTAGTTTTAACGTTTTTAAACACTGTCTTATTGTTTACTATAGTGGCAACTTACATTCTCATCTACAGTGCTCCGAATGTTCCAGTTTCTCCACATCCTCACCAACACTTATTTTCCATTCCTTTTCTAGTAGCTCCACTAGTGGGTATCTCACTGCAAGGTGCACTTCTCTAATAATTAGCCCCCACGAGTCTCTCCTCCATTGCTTGTTAGCCCTCCGCAAGACTTGCTTTGGAGAAATGGCTAGTCAAATCTTCCGCCCAGTTTTGAAATGGGTTCTTTTCTTACTGAGTTTTAAGAGTTCTCTGTATATTCTGGAGATTACTTCCTTATCAGATATATGTCATTTGAAAATACTTGCCTTTTTACTCAGTAATATGTCTGTTGACAGAACAAGAATTTAAATTTTCATGAAGTACAGTTTATTTTCTTTTATTGTCTGTATCTTTGATGGCAAATCCAAGAAATCACCGCCAGACACGCTGTCACGAGGCTCTTGGCCTTATGTCTTCCTTCCTCCCTCCTCTCTCTCCTTCCTTTTCTCCTTCCTACTCTCCCTCCCTCCTTTCCACCCTGGATTCCTCCTTCCCACCCTCCCTTTCTCTTTCTCTCTCCCTTCCTCTCTCTTTCCCTCTCTCCTCTCTCCTTCCTTCTCCCCCTCCTTCCCACCTTCCCTCTCTTCCAGTTTTTTTCTCTCTCTGCCTCTGTGTGTTCCCCCCTCTCTCATTGGGTTTCTTATAGCCTAGACTGGTCACTAGCTATGTAGCCAAGGATGACCTTGAACTACTACTCATCTTTCTCCCTTTACCTCCTGAGTACTAGGATTATGGGTGCCTATTTGAAAACATGCCTGGTTTATGCAGTGCTGAGGATCAAACTCAGGGCCTTGGGCATGCTAGGCAAGCATTAACCAACTGAACTACATCTTCACCCCAGGATTTTCTACATTTAAAATAACATGGTTTGTGAACAGAGATGTATTTACTTCTTTCTAATTTGGATGCTTTTTACTTGTTTTTTCCTGCCCAATTGCTCTGGCTAAACCTTCCAGAACTGTGCTGAATAGAAGTGGTAGAAGTGAGTGTCCATGCCTTGTTCTTGACCTTACTGGAAAACCTTTCAGTCTTTAAGTCTGAAACTGTGAGTTTTTCCACATGGGGCTTTTATATGTTGAGGTAGTTTCCTTTCATTCCCACTGTGTTATGCTATTTTTATAATGATAAAATATATCCATTTCTTTTTTAAACTTTTTTCATATAAATGTTTATAGCATTATACAAATTTTTCAAAAGCACACTGAAATTTCAAATTGAGAGCCCAACAGTTAATCATACTTTATAAAAAAAGAAAGCACAAAAATGACTTAGAAAATTTTTTGAAGTATATCAGCTAACATTAAGGAAATATGAACCAGATAGTAAAGTGGCTCATATACAGTATATGTTCTTAGTCCTCACCCGTAAGTCAGTGCCATTTATTTTTATTTTTTCATTTTATTTATTTATTTTGGTATTTTTGAGGTAGGGTCTACTCTAGCCCAAGCTAACCTGGAACTCACTCTGTAGTCCCAGACTGACCTCAAACTCATGGTGATCCTCCTACCTCTGTCCCCGAGTGCTGGGATTAAAGGTGTGCACCATCATGCCTGGCTTGCCATTTCTTTTCTTTTTTAAAAATTATTAATTAGAAACTCTGTTGTATGGACAAATCATGTGTTGGTCCCATTCTCTTCCTCCCCACCCCCATTCCACTGAAGTCCTCTTCAGTGGGGTTATTCACCATGGGGTAATACCAGATGTTCAAGTTAGTTTTTAGAGACTTAATTCTTTGGTCATTTCTTAGAGATTTATGGTCAGCAACACTGAGCTCTCTTGCCTATCTTGTCATCAGAGAAATTGCATTTCTCTAAGCCCATTCAGTCGCTACTGTTCAGGTCTTTCTGGCTGGGCTTTCACAGTGAGGTGACTCGGTCAAATATCAACACTTATCTGTCTCTTTGCTTCCCACTATACCGTAGTACCAGCTTTGATGTGGTGCACTTACCACCCATGAAGGAAAGACAAGTCTGAATAAATGTGTACAACATTCAAAGTATTCAGAGACGGTAATTTCGGTCAATGTATATGAAACTTTATTTTTTAATTGTAGAGATGAATTGTCTTTTAAAAATATTTATTTGCAAGGGAAGAGAGAGAGAGAATGAGAGAATGAGTGTGCCAGGGCCTCCAGCCACTGCAGAAGAACTCCAGATACATACGCCACTTTGTGCATCTGGCTTTATGTGGGTACTGGGGAATCAAACCTGGGTTTTTAGGCTTCACAGGCAAGCGCCTTAACTGCTGAGTCATCTCTCCAGCCCATGAATTGCCTTTTTAGGAGACCAGGCTCATGACTTCAATGACACTGAACTCGTATTTGAATAAATGAACCGTATCTAAGAGTAGGATATGGTTTCATCAGCATCAAATTTTTTCAGTCTTAATTTTCTTTAGGAAAGAAAACCTTATTCTAAACCAAATGTGGACAAAGTCAAAAGAACATACACAGATGGACCAAAACCCAGGAGGAACCATCAGTCTCTTATCACCCACCTCAAGATGCATTTCCCCAGTCTTCCCCTGTCTTCCCCCATCTGACAGGGGCAGTCCATGAAACAAGTCCCTATTAGCAGTGAATTTCCTTGATTTGGCTAGGGAGGAAGGTAAGAATATTTAGAAATTAGTGCCAGTCAGAGGGTTTCTTCTAGTTTTTCTGCCCCCTCAGAAATTCAGGCTCTTTCATTTCTCACTCTTATTTTACCCTACTCGCTATTTGTCTCCATTTCCTATAGACTAGAAATATAAATTCCAGACATGGACTCAGCTTAACAAAATCCTACCACAATAAAATAGTTTAGCTGTCCTTGGAGTTTGTTGTAATGGAATTTTACTTGTATTGAAGTGGCTGGGGAGCAAAACAACATTGTTAAGAAGAGGAATGTAATATGGCAGCCAGGGAGGAAGCAGATGGTGAGTTCTTCCTCCCTTGGAAAATGCAACACTGCTTTTTTTGTACTTTCTTTTGGGTCTCAAAGTTGCTTTCCTTTTTGGAAAAAAGGTTTACAGTTTTTTTCTCCCTGTATTTAAAATTCCAGACAGAGATAGAAAAAAAGGAGCTAATTATCTCTTGTTGGTTTAAAAACTAATCCAGAAGCTAGCTTTGGGAATGCCATTTCCTTTCCATAAGTAGAAGAGACTAACATCCTTTGGAATCCAGAGAAGACAGGGGTGAGCAAGTTGCTGGGGGCTGGTGGAGGGCAGATATGCCTACGAGACACCAGGCACTTACTGTGGCTATGATCGTTGCTTGTCTTTATTTCAGTCTGAATTGGAGGTGAGAATCGGGTACCATGGCTCACTCCACTGCAGGAAGCGGACGAAACTCAGTAAAGCCTCTTGCAAACTAGGCTGGGACCTTGACAGCCCCCGGAGGAACTGCCCTCTGCAAATGGGCCTGGAAAGGACGGTCAGGGAGGGTGCTGCTGATTCTAGCAGTATGAGGAACCTGGGGACAGGGAAGAAGTGAGGGTTTTAACTTGAGAAGACGTGAATGAGGGGATTTCTTGAAGACAGTGGCTCTGTTGTGGAGTGATGTCTCCCCCTTGGGGTAACATGGAATTTAATGTGCAGGAAAGTAGACCTAGGCCCAGGCTGAGTGAGGTGCTAGGTTGTACATGTGCGATTTCCAGTTACGTCACAGAGGGAAGAAATCGATTTTTCCTTTCCCCTCTTTCTTCCCCATTTCCCCAAAGGGACCAGGGCAGGGATAGGTCTGAAATATGAGGTACTTTGGATGTCATCAAAATTCTTGGAATTAGCCAGGTGTGGTGGCGCATGCCTTTAATCCCAGCACTCAGGAGGCAGAGGTAGGAGGATGGCTGTGAGTTCGAGGCCATCCTGAGACTACAGAGTGAATTCCAGGTCAGCCTGGGCTAGAGCAGCGAAACCCTACCTTGAAAACACCAAAAAACAAAAATTCCTGGATCTGAGGAGCATTAATTTGCCTCTATAGCCGTGGAAACATTTATCCAGGGCAGTTAAGTAAATGGCCTGTTTCCTTCTCCCTGTGTGAATTCCCTCCCGATGCAGGCATCTTTGACAGTAGATATGCCATTGTTTTTTTTGGAATTAAGAAAGGAGAAGTTACAGACATACCAGAGCAGTTGGGCATCCCAATGTACTTGGTGATGTCCATTTTCTGTCCCGGGTCATGGGATGCACCCCTCCAGCCCAACGTGCCGCACACCTTCCCCTTTTGTGTGGGTTCTGCTTTGCTTGGGCCTAGGGCTCTAGCACACGACCTCGGGTTGCTAGCTTTCATCTTCTTCTCTTCTATCTCGTTCTTCAGCTTCTTGTTCTCCTGCTGCAGATGGACCATGACATTGTGGAGGTGGCTGTGGGGAGGAGAGAGAGGTGGGAGTCAGCTGGGTGTTGGGCTCGCTTGATCTGCTTGGCTCGATTCTGGAAAGACCTGGGAGAAACATCACAGGAAAGGCTGAGGATGCCTGGACCATGACATTGTGGAGGTGGCTGTGGGGAGGAGAGAGAGGTGGGAGTCAGCTGGGTGTTGGGCTCGCTTGATCTGCTTGGCTCGATTCTGGAAAGACCTGGGAGAAACATCACAGGAAAGGCTGAGGATGCCCAGTCCCTTCCAGAGTTGGGTTCTTATACACACCATGTGTGCGTCATGGAAAAGCCCCTGGCCTGCAGGTGGGGAGGACCCAACACTGATACTTCTGATCCCCCCCCTCCCCCAGTTCTGGGTCTTGTCTTATCTCTAGATGGGGACAGTCAGGGACTTGCCGGTGGAGTGATTTGAAGGATCCATTGAGACAGAAGATGGAGACTTGCAGAGTAAAAGGCTGCTATGAACAAGTCTGGACAAGTGTGTCTCTGTGCTCACAGCTGGGTCTGGGAAGCTCGTACCAAGTATGGAGTCAATGCCCCTGTGCTCTCTGCACCCTCTGGGGATAAGTAGAGAGCCCAGGGCGCCTGGCTCTGTGGAGAACTTGGCCGAGTTTCCTAGTGCTATTTTACAGATGAAGAAGCAGAGGCAGTGGTATAGGCAAGAGGAAAGGCAATTCAACATGTTGGCCACAGCTCAATATAATAGCTGTATTATTGTAATACAATAGCTGTAATCCCCTAACTAACGGGAGAGCAGAGGATGGCGGTGGGCAGGAGACCAGGCCAAGGTATTCAGTCTCCTGGTTCATCTCTCTCCTCCTCTGGACCTGGGATCTGACTACAGGCAGGCTGTGATTTGATAGTTTTATAGTTTTGTGTGTATGTATGGTGTGTGCATGCAACAGTGCGTAGGTGGAGGTCATAGGACAACCTTGTGAGCTGGTTCTCATCCTGCATCTTGTTTGCACTGTGCTCCACATGCCAGACCAGCTGGCCCACGAGCTTTGATATTCTCCTGCCTTTCGTGACCTCAGGCTCAGTGGGATTACAGATTCGTGCACCGCTTCTCTGGCTTTAGGTGGGCTCTGGGGACCTGAACTCTTGTGTCAGGTTTGCACAGTAAGCATTTTTAACTACTAAGCCCTCTCCCCAGCTCTGAATATAATCTTTTTGACTTTGCAGTGGTATGAAAACAATATACATCCAGTAGAAACTATATTTTGAATCGGGATCTTTTCTCAGGCTAGCAATGAGGCGTAATCCTCTTGTGAGTTGCTGGGAAGTGACAGTGAACCACAGCTCCCAGCCAGCCACAGATGACAAGAAATGACCACTGTTTCACAAGGCACAATGTTGCTAAGCTGTGATATGAGGTAGTTTAGGGGCATTGAATACAGCTTTAGCTTAATGCTATTCTCAACTCACATTGAATTTGTTTAGACAAAATCCCATCTTAAGTCAAGGAGAACCTGTGTGCAGAACTCATGAGGTTTAGGAAGATTAAATAAGCTAACGGCATTGCTTCACACATGCCAGACAGTAAATATTAGTGAGCTATTATTATTAAAAGACGGCTTTCCTGGGGCTGGAGAGATGGCTCAGCAGTTAAGGGCGCTTGCCCAAAAAATTAACAAAAGCCTAAATACATATATTATTCCCACCAAACTACCTTCTAGTTACTTATGCTTATGTCCATATATATTAATGCTATTCTCACTTTTGGTTAGAGGAGCTTCCATTTTCAGATGGCAGAAACTACTGGGGAGACTCAAAACTCACCGAAGTGCTGAGACACTGAAGGGACCTTGGAGTGTTCAACACTGAGACATCTCTACCACACCCTCCAAGGCTCAGAGACTATTGTGGAAGAGGTAGCAGAAAGAATATAAGAGCCAAAGGAAGGGGAGGAGTGCTTACTTCCAGACACAAAGTAGCCATGATATTCATGACCTCACAGTGACTGACACTACCTACAAAGACCTTCGTAGTAGGAAGGAAAAACATAATGACGTCAAAATAGAAAAGAGATTGTTGGCGAGAACAATGAAGGGAGGGGAAATTATGATCGTGGTATATTGTCTGTATTTATGGAAGTTGTCCATAAAGAGTTATTTTAAAAAGAAAAAAGCCTGAAGTTATCTGTTATTTTCAGTTGTTTTCTTTCAGTACCTATCAAACTTAGGGCCTTACTCATGCCAGGAAGCACTCTATCACCGAGTGACATCCTTAGTCCATTTTCTAATTTTTTTTTTTTTTGAGGTAGGGTCTCACTCCAGCCCAGGCTGACCTGGAATTCACTATGTAGTCTCAGGGTGGCCTTGAACTCACGGTGGTCCTCCTACCTCTGCCTCCTGAGTGCTGGGATTAAAGGCTTGTGCACTATGCCCAGCCAAATTTTTACTTTTATTTTTATTTGAGGCACTTCTCAATGTCCTTGAACTCACTCTGTAGCCTCGGCAGGCTTGATCTTGTGATTTTTCTGCCTCAGCTTCCCAAGTAGCTGGGATTACAGGCTTGAGCTTGTATTGGGTGTGGGACTTTCAGATTCTGACTTTGCCCCTTTCCTTCCTCTTCTTTTCTTTCCTTTCCCTCCCTCTCTCCCTTCCATCCTTCTTTCCTTCATTTATTATTATTATTATTGTTATTATTATTATTATATATTTTTTATAATGTGTCAGGTAGCATAGGCTGGCCTGGAACTTGCCATATAGCTGAGCATGACCTTGAATTTCTGATCTTCCTGCCTCTACCTTCCAAGTGCTATGATTATTGGATGTGTGCCACTGCGCCTGATTTATATGGTGTTGAGGACTGAACCCAGGGCTTCATTCAAGTTAGACAAGCACTCTTCCAACTGAGCTACATTCCCAGTCCCTGCCAACATTGTTTTCTTTTTAAGTTATGTGTGTGTGGTTTATGATGTGTTTTTGTGTGTGCGAGTGCAGTTGTGTGTCTGCCTGCCATGGTGTGTGTGTGTGTGTGTGTAGGACAGAGGACAACCCCAAGCGTCGGTCCTTGTCTTCCATTTTGTTTGAGGCAGGGTCTCTTGTTCACCACAGTGAATGCCAGCGTGGCTGACTTGCAAGCTTCTGGGATTCTCTCTGTCCTCCTCCATCTGCACTGGGGTTGCAGGTGCTACTGTGCTGGCTTTATGTGGCTTCTGAGGGTCCAAACTCCAGTCCTAAACGTTCACGGCAAGCACATCACCCACTGAGCCATCTCCTGCTCAGCAACATTTCTTTTAGCTAAAAATCTCTTGATTAAAATGTCTCTAGGAGAACGTGTCATTGTC
>PVHP010020996.1:0-29922 GCA_004024765.1 Zapus hudsonius | reverse complement strand
CCCACTCTTTCCCTTGGCCGTCTCGCATTCATCTGCCGTGTTTGTGGTCTTCCTCCCTTGGTGCATCCTGACGTCTAATCTTTCTACGCAAGCTCCCGTTAGACCTCAACACTCCATCTTACCCTCCACCAGCTGTTATTTCCTTTGGACCCAGGCACAGGCCTTCACGTTAATCCATACTTAATTTCATCTTTTGCGCGTTGGGCCTTGATTGCAATTGTTCAAGAATCATTTGGACGCTCAATCTGTCATGTAACCCAGCCAACACTGGGTTCTGGCTGGTGTCCTGGTTCATGGACGCAAGGATGCTATAAACCTGCAGGAGAGCCAGGGCTGGCAGAGGATTGTCGCTGGGCTTTACTTTATGGGAGCTGCATCTCCACGTCCCTCCAGGGAACCAGCTTTGCCCACTGTGTGTGATTTGGGGGGAGCTGTCACTCAAGATGCTAGAGGTGGATTCAGGCCCCATGCCAGGCCAATGGGATTCTTTTTTTAAAAAAACTATTTATGAAAAGAAAGATATGGAGGGGGGAGGAAAAGAGAGAATGGGTGGGCCAGATGCATGTACTACATAATACATCTGGCATTATGTGGGGACTGGGGATTTAAGCCTGGACTGACAGGCTTTGCAAGCAAGTGCCTTGAAACACTGATCCATCTCTCAAGCCCCCAGCTTCTTTTAAAAATATTTTACTTTCCTTTTGAGAGAGAGATAGAGAGAGAACACTTACCAGAGCCTCTTGCTGTTACCAATGAACTCCAGACACATGTGTCACTTTGTGCATCTGGCTTTATGTGGGGACTGGGGAATCGAACCCCAGGCCAGCAGACTTTGCAAGCAAGCACCTTTAACCACTGAGCCATATCCTCAATCAGGTTCTTTCTCTGGGGCTTAAAAACACATTTTATTGACAACTTATTAAACAATAAATCATGATAATTCCCTCCCACCACCTCCATTTTTCTTCTCCAAAATCCACTCTCCAATTGGATCCCTTCTTTCCATCCCAGTTCCTCTCTCTTCTAGGATGATGTCAGCATTTCCCCTCCTATTACGAAGGTCTTTCTCTGGAATTGAATGGTTGGGAAGAATGACAAGAGGAACCCCACAGGCACAGGGGAGAATAGGAAAGAACATAGATAGAGTGAGGCCATGCTCAGAACAGCTCTTTGTCCATCAGTCCTGTAACAGGGTGAGCTGAGGATTAGAATTTAGATAATGCCCAGCAAAAATTCCAATGCACCCCCAAATTTAAGGAGTACCCAGATTCTTGTCTACAAAGTTAAAGAACGGAAATCATAGACAACAAGATAGTAAGGTATAGTGGGAAACTTTATTATTTAAGGGAACATGGGGAGTTACAAAGTTCTCCAGCCACCAGTGTGGGAAAAACACGTGGAGAGTTTAACAGACCAGAGGACTCCCATCATGAGAAGGAAAGGTTCATGTGGGAAAGAACCCCAAGCCTTATCCAAGCTCTGGAATTTCAGAAGTCCTTCTGCTGGCCCTCCATGTGAGGAAGAGAGGGTAGATTAACTGTTCAGTCAATATCTCCTGCCCTAGGTGGGCAGAGAGACAGGTGTTTGGTTCATATCTGACCAATCAGTTTTAGTGCCTAGGTTTGGGCTCCAGCTAGACACCTCCTACTCAAGGGGAGGGCATCTATGGAGCTTGCCTAAACCATCACAATCCCCCCCCCTCTGAAGAAATAACCCTAACTGCTGTTAGGGTACTGGGGTGTGGAATTGAAAAGAAAAAAAAAGAAAAGCACCAGAAAGAAGTACATACATGTTTAAGAAACAAGAATTAAATAAGAATACTCATTTTGATCCTGTAGGAGGAGGCAAGGCAGAGCTCCTATTGGGAGGGATTAAGGAAGAGCTTGGCAACATTGTGCAGGGAGGGTCTCTTTCCTAAACTCCCATAGACCCTTGTCTATGAGTTCCTGATGCCGATTTGCCCTGTCCTGCCAGGGGCTGGACTCCTCACTTTGGATTTGGTGTCAAATAAATTCCATGTCGCAAGAAAGGATCACACAACTCGGTGAAGCACTTATGTCATGGATCTGTGGATCACGACATCGGTTTTTTGGGGTCTATGCTAACTCGTGAATCTGCGGTTATATGAAAATCATCTTAACATTTCTGCTGGTCTTGGCTGGGTTCCCTCACCTGACTGGTTAGTTGGCTGAGAATTAAATCACCAAGTCTGAGATGACCTCAGCTGGGGGGAACTGAGCTCCGATAACCATGCTTCATCCCCCACCAGGTTTACAAGAGAAGAAGGTAGAAGAAGAAGAGTAGAAGGGAGGGAGGGAGGAGAAGTGCCAAAGCTTTTGCAGGAACCTGCTTGTGCCACACTGTTCCCATTGGCCAAACAAATGGGAGGAACTACAAAGCCACGTTGGGCTGAATGTACTGTTACATCAATTGCATCCATGAGCTAGTTGAAAATCTCCTGATAAATTCATTTTACCCCTGGCTTTGGTTTCTGCTGCTTACAACTGAACAACTCTCTCTCTCTCTCCCCCTTTCTCTTTCTCTCTCTCACAGCAGGTAGAACGGATTTAACATTTATGGCAAAGTCTGGAGAGCCAAATGGAAAGAAAAATTTCAAAGGAAGGATAGGACTTACAACACAAACTTCCAGACACAAATGGCTTTGATATTCATAATTTCACAGTGCCTGATCATACCTACACATAATGAGAGGAAAAGATGATGACGCTGAAACAAAACAGACTCATTGAGAGGGGGAAGAGATATGGGGGAGGGTGGAGAGCGAAGCATCATGGTTTATGGCCTGTAATTATGGAAGCTATCAATAAAAGTTTTTTAAAGAAAGGAAAAAGAAAAAGCCTGGAGGCGGATGTGGAGTGAGGGAAGAACTTTTCACATTTGTGTGTCTGAAAGGGCGAGACCTGCACAGCAGGGAGGAGGGTGTAGGATGAATTCTAAGCCATTGACCTGAGGGTGAAGTAACTTAGTTTTCTTCCTTCCCACACGTCTGAGGTTCCGCCTTCACCCTCCTGCATCTGCTTGGATGCCCAGTCTGATGCCCATCTGTACCACGAATGTCCACTTCTGGCTGACTACACGCTGTGAACATTTTCCCACCCATGCCCAGCATTCTTCAGGACACTGGCAATAGCCTTGGGGGTGGGGACCGGGAACCATAATGGAGCGATGGTCTTCTGGAGGGGGCCTGTTCAATTTGCTGAGCTTGAGACAACCCCCTTTATCCATCCAGGGGAGACAGTGATCAGTTACACCCCAGTTACATGGAAGTCTTGATAAACTCAGAAAATCAGCAGAGAAGAACTTACCTTTTATGCTATCTGGGGAGAAGTCCCTCTGGAGGGAAAGTAAAGTGGAATAAGAACGATTCTAGGAAACATTGAGAGAAGAATAACAAGCCAGTCTCACTGTGGGATGCACGCTGGCTCATCCAGCTCCATCAGCTACTGTGTGACCTTTCAGGGGCGACTTGACCTCTCTGGCTAAGGACCGCTAAACTTCCATTTGTAAAGTGTTCTGTGTGCCTAACAGAGCCCTACCTTAAAAAAAAAACAACTTTGTCTTAACAGCTTCCATAAGTATAGTCAATCAACCATAATTGCCTCTCCCCTCCATCGCCCCTCTCCAGTCCAATCCACCCTGCCCCCTTTTTTGCGTATACTGTGCAGTTATTAAGTTACTTTACCTTGAAACCGTCTATATTGGTATTTATGATTCTCTGACTGGGACCCTGTCAACCACATTTCACCTGTTAGGCTTGCTTGCCACTCCCTGACTCTGTCCATAGGGCGCTAGAAGGATACGGTGAGGTGGGGACAGAAAGGCAAGACTTTAGTTAGTTGTGATCATCTTAACTAGAGGATCCTCCCAGATCCAGTTTGTGGGGTTTTTCCCCCTTTTTCCTGAGCTTACAGACTCAGTTTCACAAGAGCTTCCAGCTTCCACAGGCTCACTCCGCCCTCCCCAGAGGTGGGGATCCAGAGCCACAGAACACCTCTAAGCTTCTGGGGGTTAGCTCTCCAGTGGCAGAGGCTGCTTCCTGCAGGTTATGCCTCGCCACCCCTCGGAGGTTTTCTTTTCTCCTAGGTACCTTGTACCTGGTAATGCACTCCTTACCTGGTGTTCCCCCAGCCTGGTAACTGGTGTGGCCTCTGTCCCCCGACAGAACCTTCATCAAGAAGCCCACAGTCTCTCATAGACCCTCTTAACCATCTCCCATTGTCCTAAAGGGATTCTTTCCTTATGTTCCCACCCACATGGCTTTTCCCACTGTAGGGATTACGGTTTGGTCAGAATCCACTGGGGTCTTTGGAATTGTGGGTAAGGCTTGGGGATCTTACTTATCCATCCATCCTCTATCGGCAGTCTGTCATCTATTTTACATCATCTGTCATCCACCCATCTGCTCTGTCTATCGATCTATCTTCTTCATCATCGTTCGTTTTGTTTAAGATCTCACTCTGTGGTCCTGGTTGTCTTGGATCTTGCTATGGTAGGATCACCTGTGGGAACCGGAGATCACATCACCAGGCAGCAAGCTAAGACTTAGGACTGAGCCCCTCAGTCTCTGCCAAGGGGCATGCCCCCAACTGACCTAAGGACCTCCCTCTAGACCACTCCTTTTAACCCCCTACCACCTTAACTTAGGGACCAAGCCTCCAATATGTGAGCCCTTGAGGGACAAAACACATCCAAATCATGGCACTTCTTTCTGCTGACAAATCACTGTCCACATGTACCACGATGCCCAGTGGAAATCTGTGTTTTTAATACGTGCTCCAGGAACGGATGCAGTCTAGTTCAGACATCGCTTTGTCAGTCAAGGATCCTGTTTCTCTAACTTGCTTTGTTTTAGATTAGTTATTAGAGAAAACCCCTTAAATCCAGGATGGCACACCCCTTTATGGCATTAGATATTCTCCCCCACCGTGGCTCTTATAATCCTTCCGCCACCTCTTCCACAAATTTCCCTGAGTCATGGTGGGTGAGTTTTAAGTTTGCTTAATTGTTGAATTCTCAAGAGTCTCTGGATTTGTGTTTTGGACTACTTTGAGCATATTTGGTGACTATCTCTGCTATCCTTCCATCGGGTATCTGCCTTGCTGTGAAGGTAGCTCTTTTGCTCATCACGACACTTCCTTAAAGGCTCTAAATGGTGAGTTAAGGGGGTTCGTCTCCTGCTTGAGTGTCCCCCATCACACTAATCTAAACCCACAATAAATTGACACCATAGAATCCTTTCTTCTAACTTTCTTTCCGGGCCTCTGGCACTGGGCACGGCTCAACACGAGTCATGTTGAGCCAGTAAATATCATCTTAGTACTATTCTGTAGCTCTTTCTTTTCTATTGAGACATTGAGAACCAAGGAGAATTGCAGATGATTTTGCTTTTCCTTAGTGAACGCATGGGCAGCACATGGTCAATCTAGCTTGCTTATGGGGGAAGATATTGGACTAGAAGATTCAAGCCCAAGTTTAATAAGAATAAAGCTCTTCAACCTTCTGAGAAAGTGCTCCTACAGTCACAGAGCGTTCTCTGCAGAGAGCACTGACTATGCAAGCAGTCAGCTAAGTTCAACTTCTGCTTAGCTAAGGGATGGGAACAATTTGGGAAGTTTGACTTAATGCTAGTGAGATAACGTTTGTGTGTTTCAAAAGTTTTCCTTGACCCGAAGTAGTGACAGCAGATGAAAGTCGATTACCAGTAAAACTTGGGAATTCCTGGATCTTGCTTCGCAGCCCAGTAGTTTTGGAGACAGTGTTGGGAAGCTCAGGGTGGTGTAAGGGGTTTTATTAGTTTGCCTTTCATAGAAGAGAGAAAGCCTTTCAGGATTAAGTATTAAATACTACATTAAATATACAATACTTATCATTATATTAAATAGATGATGCTTTATCCAACATTGTTCTACTTACATTGAATTCATAGGTAGGAAAAATGCCTCTTAATTGATAGATCGATGTTAATATCCCCAGAAGAGTGGACTTGAACTTGTGCATCATCTTTGCCTTCTGATGTCTCCAGGTAACGCTTGGTCCAATCCTGGAATGTAGGCTTCATGTCGGCACAGGTGCAAAGGCGTTGGAAGGACAGCAATTCTTAGTTGAGGACTCAGTCGAGTTGGGGACGGAGCTCAAGTTGGTGGAGCATTTGGCTGGCATGCCTGAAGCCCTGGGTTCGTTCCCAGCACTGAAGTCACAGTGGGGGTGGTTCACACCGATGTAATCCCAGCATTCCAGGGAGGATGGAGGCAGTGAAAGGAAAAAGAAAAAGTCTTTTTCTTTCAAAGAAAGTAACTCCATTTGAGGTGAAGAAGCCATTATTTTCTTAAATATTTTAATTTGTTTATTTATTGGCAAGGAGAGAGAGACACAGTGAATGTACATCAGGCTTCTTGCCACTGCAAACAAATTCCAGATGCATGTGCCACTTTGTGCATCTGGCTTTACATGGGTACCAGGGAGTCGAACCTAGGACATTAGGCTTTGCAATCAAGTGCCTTAACTGCTGAGCCATCTCTGCAGAAGCCACTTTTCATGATCACATCCTTTTCTGAATGTTTGAAATGTCCCACACAGACCACAACGATCAATCCCCTCCCCCACTTTCATACCATCCAAGTTCAGGTTAGTTCATCACAGCAGGATTTGAGGTCAAACTTGAACCAACCTAAGTGAGTCACAGGACCCCTCTCCATAGAGACAGAGCTCAGTAGACTTCTGCTCAGAGAGCTGGCCTGCTCAGATTTGTGCAGAAGCAAAGGTTTGCCTTGCCAAGACCCTTTGGACCATGTAGTTATTCTTCTGGTCTGACCAGGAGCACTTCTGATGGTAGGAAGATCAGAAGTTCAAGGTCATCTTTGGCTACACAGTGAGTAAGAGACCAGCCTGGGCTACATGAAATCCTGTCTTAAAAAGAAAGGAAGAGAAATTCTTGGTTGGTAATAGCTAGAAAGTCTCTGTTCAGCAACCTTGATAAGAGCAGGGCATGTTAAAGCATTGCTTTTCTCCTTGGGCATGGTCTCAACTGCCCCGGGTAATCTATGGATTAGAGGTGGACACCCCAATGTTCACAGGGATTCCTTCGACTGTCCCATTCCTCAATCTTTTAAAAAATATTTTATTTTTATTTCTTTTAAAAAATATTTTATTATTTTATTTATTCATTTTCTAGCAGAGAGAGAGAGAGAGAGAGAGAGAGAGAGAGAGAGAGAGAGAGAGAGAGAGAGAGAGAGAGAGAGGGAGGGAGAGAGAAAGAAAGAGAGAGAGCACCAGGGCCACCACCTTGTGGGTCTGGATTATGTGGGTACAGGGTAATTGAACCTGGGGTCTTAGGCACTGGAGGCAAGTGCCTTAACTGCTGAGCCATCTCTCCAGCCCCCTCAGTCTTTATTGTCAAAGAAAAACCTTGACAGGAAATTCATTTCCTAAAGGCTAGTCTTCTGCTCATAAACTTGACAAAATCTGTCTGTAAGAACTTATCCACTAAATAAGAAGAGAGAGAGAGAGAGAGAGAGAGAGAGAGAGAAGCAGAAGAAGAAGAGAGGTTCTTGGCTCTTGGGAAGTAAGGATCCTGGAGCTCTCACTGTGAGCCAAGGGATACCACAGAAGATGGAGAAAGAGCTTTCTTCTGAATTAAGCTAATTCCACATGGTCAACCAAGTCTTTTGTCCGAGAGAGTCTGCTGGCTTTCTGGACCTGGTTATTTGAAGAAAGAAAGTTCCTTGCAAAGCCAAGGAAAGGGAATGTGTAGTGTGCCTGAGGCAGAAGAAATAAGTGGTAAAGAAACAGCCTCAGGGGCCAAGCCTTTGACAGAGGGAAAATCCGAAAAGCATCAGGGCATGAAATACAGGAAGCAGAAATATCACCAGCCAGGCGAAGGGGGTGAGATGACTCCACAGGTAGACGGCTGGACATGGCTTGAATCAGGCAGCACATCATCAAGGTGCAGAACTGCAGGAAGCCCCATCCTCTTTGAGAGCATTTAGCCTATTATGTAAGGATGCCAACAATGACAGGCCCTCCCTTGCCGAGACACCAAGCACTCTTCCTTGTCCCCAGGGAAGAAGCTGTGGCTGCCCACTGAGCCACTCACACAGGGTGTCTGAGCTTGAGAAAAACAAAGGACCTGCATTTCAGCATTGGTGAGCAGTGAGCAGGAAATGCATGTCGGCAGGGGTTGGAGAGTTTTCATTGCAGAAACTATGAGCTCAGACATTGTTGGGCTTTTTGTGGAATAAATAAGGTAAATGTATAATGTCAGCAGAGTGAAAGATGTGAGTCTCAGGACCAGGGTTACCACCCCTGTGCACTGGTAGGATAGGCTGCTGTGATGTGGTAGTGCTAGGGCTTGCACACCCTGCCCTGCTGAATGGGGTGCTCTCTAGCTTTGGAGGTGCTGACCACCATTCCCTCCCTTCTGAACTCTGTGAGGTCCCGACTCCTCAGATCCTCCATCTTGTGCTGGTCTCCACAAGTTCACAGAATCCAGGTACAAAACGGTTGGGATCATGGCTCTGACGCTCTATAAGGAACATAGATCAATGTGAGAAAAGCAAATTACCTGGGGGTAGTGAGTGATAAGAAAATAATAAGATTATACTCGACACAGGGCCTTTTTACTAGCTGAGGCTGGCAAAGAGACACTCAATCTCTCTTTAACAGCTTGTTTGTTAAACGAAAGGAGCAAGAAGGAAGGAGCCTGGTGGAGGAAGAGTCCAGAGAAATGAGGAAGAATGAAGAAATAGAATTGCCCTGTTCTAAAGTTGCGGATTGAATTTGGAGGTGATGGACCTGTGAAAATGAAATGAGTGTGGAGAGACCCCGAGGTTCCACATTTCCCATAAGCACTTGGATGGAGCTTGTGCTGTGGTCCTTAGACAATACTCTGTATGGAAGGACCTAGTGTATTTTCACCAGACACTACAACAAGTGGACATTTATTTTTAACTCATACAAAACATGCTTCTTATGTATTGTTTGTAGTGCAATAAAAGTAGGAAAACAAGATAAACAAAGATAACATTGAAGTCAAAATGGGTATATTTCCCCCGTATCTCACCCAGGGATGTGGCACACCATTCAAGAGACCAGCAATCCAGAGAGGAGTACACAAACCCACTTCTGAGAGCCCCCCAAATCCTTGGCTCCTGTCTTTACCATGCACTGGATGTCCAATGCCTTCACAGACTCTGATGTTCCAGGAGCTTGGATAAGCAGATGGTCACCTGCAAGCCAGGAAGGCAGCTCTCACTAGACCCTGGAATTGCCAACACCCGAATCTCAGACATTCTAGGCCTATATGGTGGTTTGAATATGACCTGCCCCCATGAGATCATGTGTTAGGTGTTTGTCCCCAGCTGATGGCATTATTTTGGGAGGTTTGGGAGATACTGGTCTGGTAGTTTGAATGTGATAGTGTAAAATTATGGCCCTATAGACTCAGGTGTTTATTAAAACTGAGTTTACAACTTCAGCCCTTAGCAATTGGATCCTGCTACAGAGGGCCATGTCACTGGGGGCCATCTGATTTCAGCCCAATGGTGTGGAGAGAGCAGTTTGAGTTCTTGTGGTTCCTGCTTGCTGCGTTTTGGTGTCTACTGGCTGTGATGGTTAGGTTTTGTTGTCAACTTGATCTTTTTAATTACCTTGGGTGAGTCTCTGAGGATGTTTATAGGAAGGCAGCCTCTCAGTAGGGGGCAGAATGTAAGGAAACTCAGGAGAACTAGAAATTAACATCCCTTCCTGTGTGAGCAGTGCAGGAAGGAGATTTCAGAGACTTGGGAAACCATTAAGTCTGGGATAAGGTTGCAAGACCTCACCCTAAGTCTGTATAAGGGGGAAGGAGATTTTTCTCCCTCTGCCCCCTGCCTGTTTTGGTCAGTGTGTGTGGTGTTGGTGATGGGTTTTTATCTCTCTGCTTGGACCTTTGAAAGAGGAACAGTCTCTTTCTCTGTAAAGCACTTCTGGATCTGTAGTTTCAATAAACCCTTTCCTACCATAACTGTGCCTGGTTTGGAGAGTCATTCCAGTGGCATGTGGCTGACTGGGACACTGGCTGTTGGTGGTTTTTTTTCTGCTTGGATCTGTGAAAGGGAGCCAGTTCTTTCACCACTGATGAAACTTCCCATGGACTTTCAAGTTGAAATATATCTCTTCGTACCATAAACTATTCATCCCAGCAACTAGGAGCTGACTATAACAACTGGGAAGAGGGGCCCACATGGAGGAATTGGACCACTGGGAGCTGTGACCACTTTGAAGACCTGATCCGCAGTTCCTTCCCTCTCCCTGCTTCCTGCTCACTTTGATATTGAGAACATTTTCTACCACCACTCATTCTACTAGGGAGTTCTTCCCTAGCCTGTGGGGCCATGACTATGGATTGAACTCCCTGAATCCATGAGCCAAAAGAAATCTTCCCCTAAATTGTTTTCTCAGGTATTTTGGTCACAGTTCACAAAAGAAGTCCTGGAATTGTGAGAAATAAATGTTTGTGGCCTAAGCCATAGTTTGATTGTTTATAACCCTCTGAAATTTGTGTTGAAACTTAATCCCCAGCACAATAATACTAACATATGGTGACTTTTTAGGAAGTGCTTAGGTTAAGAGAAAGCCTCCTTTGTGAATGCTATTAATGCCTTTATAAAATAGGTTTCACACACTGCTCTTGCCTTTTTGTCCCTACATCATGTGGGAACACACTGCTCAAGACACCATCTTGGAATCAAGAACTAGATCTTTCCAGACACAATACATGTTAGAGCCTTGATTTCAGACATCCCAGAGGCCATCAATGTTAGAAGGAAATTTCTATTATTACAAATTATCCAACCTAAGATATTTTGTAAGAGCAGCAAGAACCAACTAAGACAGTCATCATACAGCTTCTATTTGTTATTGAAGCCCAACTTGAGTAAGGCAGAAACCTTGACTAGTCAGTGGGCCATCGGAGTCACACAGACAAGTGTGTTCCAGCACAAGGTCAGGTCCAGTGGGAAGGGGGGGCTGCTTATGGGGCATTGAGTCTGGGAGCAGAGTGGGCTGTGGAGCAGGGGATTGGTCAGACACGTGACTTAGTTCATGGCTGTGGACAACAGGAGGATGTCACAGGCCATCGCATGCTCCGAGCTGCTTAGAGGAATGGGCAAAGCAACCAATGAGATCTGCCTCCATTCTGTAAGAATCCATTTAGAGAAAATCCGCATGGGCCACGTCGCCTCAGTCCTCAAAACCAGGAGACACCAGAAGACCAGCAGCTCCAACAGACATCTGATAAGATGTGCAAAGATGAAATCCCTTCACTAATCTCACAAGAGGTTGACTGGTATATAAGTATATGGAGAGATGCTCAAGTTCATTAGTAATAAGAGAAATGTAAAATTAAACAATACATTTTGCCTGTAGGCAGTTAGGAATCTGGGCAGTGTTGTCCTGGGTGGTGGCGTGGGGGTGGGAAGGGGGCTGCTCCCTAGAACAGGAGAAGGCCTTTGTGCAGTTGATAGGGCAGGTTCAAAAGCAATTAGAGGCTGGGCATGGTGGTGCATGCTTGTGATCCCAGCACTTGGGAGGTAGAGGTAGGAGGATCGCCCGTGAGTTTGAGGCCGTCCTGAGACTACACAGTGAATTCCAGCCTAGGCTAGAGCGAGACCCTACCTGGAAAAACAAAAACAAACAAACAAAAAAGTAATTAAAGACAATTAAAAAGAGTTAGGTGTGGTGGTGCAACACTCAAAAGACTGAAGCAGGAGAATCAGCAGTTCAAGGTCAGCCTGGGCTACATAGTGAGAGTCTCTCAAAACAAAGAAACAACCCCCCAGCCACAACAACAATAACACCAACAACAAAAAGATATGATAAGAGGAATTCTTCTACCTAGCTAAGGCCCCTTTGCTTCTATGGAGTAAGGGTGGGATGCAACAATGGGCCTGGAGTTCAAGGTAAAAACCCAGCAAGGATATGGTGGGTGGGGGGGCCTTCCTTAGAAGCAGTCTCTTGTTCTCTCTCTCTCTCTCTCTCTCTCTCTCTCTCTCTCTCTCTCTCTCTCTCTCTCACACACACACACACACACACACACGCACACACACACACACACCATCTGTTTCTGGAATGCTGCTGTTTTCTTACATCCAGTCTTCTTTGCATGGATGCATGATGTGGCTTCGCCATCCTGGGAGCTGAGGGAATGAGGCTGAACATAGCGGCCCCGCTGGGCATTGCAACTATGGTGGGTGACGATGCGGCTGCATCAGCCCTCTGAATCATGGACTCAGCCCAGTGAGGACTGAAAATATCTTTTCAAGATATATCTGCCACGAACATTTGCAGACGTATTCCCTAAGTAGTATAACAGAAGAACTCTTTATGCAGCATTTATTTTGTATTTTAAGTAAGCTAGAGACGACTGGATATGGTGGGTACATGGAGGTTATAAGCAAACACTGCACTGTTTTAACCAAGGAACTTGAGTTCATGCAGGTTTTTGGCATGGGGTAGGATGTGGACTCAGTCCCCTGGGGGACAAGTGCCTATCTAGTACCAAGACCCCCTCAGACCCACTTCCTTGGCATCTTTCTGAGGGTGAAGTGTGTGTTTGAGCATCCTCGTGGTTCTGGCCATCTGACAGGCTTGGGAGCTGAAGGACTAGTGGTGTCCGGCTTGGATGTCATGGTGCAGTCACTACAGAGACACAAACCAGCAGCAGGGCTGTGGAGCTGCTCTGCTGATTAAGGGCTCTTGCTGCCTGAGTTTGAGTCTCCAGCACCCACATGAACCCTCAAGCAGGGGATGTGGTACACACATTGTGATCCTAACATGCCCATGGGAATGGAAGCAGGGCCAGAAGACTCTTGAAGCTCATGGGCCAACTGGGACATGCTGGGGTGGTGATCAGGGGGCGGAGAGCAACAGCAAGGGAGCCTCTGATTCAGATAAGGTAGAAGGAGAGGACAGACATCCCGAGGTTGTCCTCAGACCTCTAATGCACATGGATGTACACACGGTGCATGTGTGCACCCATACTGATGTAAATATGGTACATGTGTGCACCCATATGCATGTACACATGGTGCATGTGAGCACCCATAAGGATGTACTCATGGTGCATGTGTGCACCACAGGTATGTACACATGGTGCATGTGTGCACCCATACGCATCTATACATGGTGCATATGTACGCATGTACACATGGTGCATATGTGCACACATACACATGTACAGATGGTGTATGTGTGCACACATATGCATGTACACGCACACTAAACAATAGCGGCAGAAATAGTGCTCTGCCTAATTTCTAGAGCAATGAACTACGTGCAGCTCTAGACTGGTGGGTTCACAGGGGATTCTTCTGTGTGGCCAGCATGGAGAACTCCTGTCCCCACACAATGTCCTTGCTGATGTGAATCACCTGGGGTGCTTGTTCAGCGCACAGCTGTCTCCGCCACTCCTCTGCAGACTCTGATTCCCAGGCCTCTGGTTTGAATGATTAGAATTGGTGTTTTTAACCACAGCATTGGCCCTCCACAGCTGTGGGTTCCACATTCATGAATCAGGCCACCATGGATCAGAGATTTTTACTTGGAAAAGCATTTGTGTCTGCCCCCCACATGTGCAAATTTTCTCTCCTGGTACCATTCCCTAAAGAATCCAATGTAACAATTATTTACATAGCATCTAAATTGTATCCAGTATTAAAAGTCACCCAGGGAAGATTTAAGGTATGGGACAGGATGTGCATAGATTATATGCAAAAAGAAGGCCATTGTTTATAAGGGACTTTAGTATCCAAGAGTTTTGGTATCTTCAGGTGTCTAGGAACTACCGCCACAAAGAGGCAGGGGGATGACTCTGAAGGCTTACTATGTCTACGATAATGAAATAAAAGTAACCCCTATTTTCCCTACAAGGACAATAAAGAAAGGAATCCCCTTATTGCTCCCCTTGAAGCCTTTCTCCCACCTCCATCTTTGGACAATAAGTCTTACTTGGAAAAAATAGGCACAGTTTGGACATGTTTTCTGTGGTCTGTCTACCAGGGTTCATCACTTCTTTATGTAGAAACAGCTTTGCTCCTGTCTTATGTGGATCTCCTCCAGTTCTCTGAAGCCAGGCATGGAAGGTCTTCATCTGTAGATCTTTCAAGTGTGGAGGTTAGGGAAGCAGTGTGACATGGGGGACCCTTGTCACTCACACAGGGGATCCCAGGGAGCTCCTTGTCCAGCCCTCCTGGCCTGTGCTCGGCTTACCAACTCTTACTTGAGATCAAGGGAAGACACTGTGTTGGAGCCATTCTTATCAACCTTACCAAACAAATCTCAGAGGTCCCTGTTCTCTCTTTGGACCAGAGACTATCAGAGGTTACTTTTGGAATCATTCCCAGGAACTCTTTTTTTTAAATGATTGATTGATTGATTGGGGAGTATATATCAGAGCCTCCAGCCACTGCAAATGCACTCCAGACCCATGCACCACTTTGCATCTGGCTTTAATGGGTACTGGGAAATCAAACTCGGGCTATCAGGCTTCACAAACAAGTACTTGTAACCATTGAGCCACCTCTCTAGCTCTCTCAGGAGCTCTTGACATCAGTGAAATTGAGCTTTCCATGTGTAGAAGAGATAAAAGGCTGTACCCTTCCCCCAGTGGGCAAAGGAAATGCATGGTCAGATTTTAGGAGGCACCTGCAAGTGACCTGTGAACAAGTCATCATGATAATAAGTGCAAATAAAATGATAATCTATGAGCATTTCACCTGGCCTGGGAGAGAAGAAAGAGTCATCACTGCAAGCATTGTCAGAAAGGGTTGTGAAAACAGGCACTCCCATTAGTGGGAATGGTGAATTGGTCCAGGAAAATCTGGCTGTACCTATCAAAATTGAAAATATATGTATCACTGAGGAAGCAATTCCAGCTTTAGTAATTTGGTTTATAGAGCTATTCACAAAAGTATGCCAAGATAGGAAGAGAGAGAGAGAGAGAGAGAGAGAGAGAGAGAGAGAGAGAGCGAGAGAGAGCGCTACTTATTGTACCATTCTTCCCAATAATGAAACATTGGCAAACAGTCAGTGTGTCCACCAACCGGGAGCAGTTAAACCCCTGTGGCTCTTCCTGAAGCTCCACAGCTGTTCATGAGAATGAGGTGGGTTATGTAGACACATGTGGAAAGATCTCTATATAGTTAAAGAAAGCAAAAACCTGTATTCAATATGAAGAACGCACAGCTTCAGAGGCAATGCGAACTTGGGAGGCGTGTAAATGCTTTAACTCTGGTTTCCACTATGTGAGCCTTATGATCTTGTCCAGGTTCCTTCACTTCTTTACACCTCAATGGCTTTATATTTGAAAATGAGAGGGCTGGAGAGATGGCCCATCTGTTAAAGAACTGACCTGCAAAGCCTAATGACCCAGGTTCTATTCTCCAGTACCCACATAAAGCCAGATGCACAAAGTAGCGCATGCATCTGGAGTTCATTTGCAGTAATTGGAGCATGCCCATTCTCTCTCTTTCTCTCCTTCCTCTTTCTTCCATTGCAAATAAATTTTTAAAAGTTAAAATTAAAATGGGAGTCATAACAGCCGTGGCATAATATTCTTATTTTGTTTAAAAGAGATCATGTTAGGCTGGGGATGTGGCTCAGTGGGTAGAGTACTTGCCTAGCATTCAGGAAGCCCTGGGTTTGATCTCTAACACTACATAAAACTCATCTTGGTGGTGCCTGTAATCCAGCAATTGAGAGATGGAGACAGGAAGATCAGGAGTTCAAGGTCAGTCATGCTAGGCTGCATAAAAATGCTTTTATGACAGAAATATAGCTAAAACTATTTCAGTGACAAAAATCCAAATCCTGGGGCTGGGAAAATGGCCCAGCGGTTAAGGCGCTTTCCTGCGAAGCCTAATGACCTGGGTTAAATTCCCCAGTACCCATGTAAAGCCAGATGCACAAAGTGGTGCATGCATCTGGAGTTCATTTACAGTGGCTGGAGGCCCTGGTGCACACATTCTCTGTCTTCTGTCTCTCTCTGCTTGCAAATAAGTAAAAAATAAATGAAATATTAAGTGCAGGAGCCGGGGAGATGATTCAGCAGATAAAGGCGCCTGCTTATAACGTTTGCCAGCCCGAGGTCAATTCCCCAGCAGCCTCGTAGAGCCAGATGCAAAAAGAGGTATGTGTGTGTTTGTTTGCAGCATACACACACCTAGACATGCACCCACATGCAAAAATAAAAAATGCAATAGGTGGGGGTGGGGTGTCAGTGTTACAAAGTAGTGTGAGTCTGTTTCTACAAAGAAATTTGTTTATGCCCTGTCCCGACCTACCCGTGTCTAACTTACCCCCTCCCCATTTTTTGTTTGTTTTTCGAGGTAGGGTCTCACTCCAGCCCAGGCTGACCTGGAATTCACTATGTAGTCTCAGGGTGGCCTCGAACTCATGGTGATCCTCCTACTTTTGCCTCCGGAGTGTTGGGATTAAAGGCGTGCGCCATCACTCCTGGTTTTATTTTTCCATTTTTATTAGATAAAAGAAAAGAAAAAAATGTTTTCCTATTAATTCTAAGAAAAGCAACATTGTACAATGACTGGCCATTCAGGGATGGTCAGGTCAAGATTATCACCAGAAGGTGGTGATTGTGACAGACAGGAAACCACTGTGCCTTAGGGTGGGCAGAGACACCAGCTGTAACACTGATGTCAGACAGAATACAGGTATGCTGTCAATAAGCCAGACTTCAAGAAAAGCTGGAGAGTCAATTTGCTTTGTATGTATATTTGGGGTGTGTGTGTGTGTGTGTGTGTGTGTGTGTGTGTGTGTGTGTGTGTGTCCTTGCATGGGTTTGGGTTCATGTATGTGTGGGAGGACATGGAGACCAGAGATCAGTCTTCCTCAGTCTCTCCACCTAATTTACCAAGTCTCATACTTGAACCCAGAGCTCGCTCATTTGGCTAGCTTGCACTGGGGATTCTTCTTTTGCCTCCTGAGCACTGGGATTACAGACAGGCCATCACATTCACCTCATGTTTAAATGGGTGCTAGAGTTCCACACTTAGTGCTGCATGCTTGTGAACAAACGTGTCATCCTCTAAGCCATCCTTTAGCACCTTTCCTGATTTACATCCAGTCATGGCAACCAACCTTCCAAATCTAAAAGCAATCCAAATGAACTGCACAAGGTGCAAACCAGCAAGATGCATCTGGGGCCAGAGGTGGCCCAGGGACCAAATCTGTAGTTTTGGTCTTTGCTCCTCCACAGAGAGTGCATGAGAACAGAATGCAGAGAGGGAGCTTATAAGGCAGGTTTTGCTCAAAAAACACATGGTCTATTCTAGTCATCTCACCTGGAGAGCAGTGAGGAGTGTCACCCATCTCACCTGGGGAGCAGTGAGGAGTGTCACCCCATCTCACCCGGAGAACTGTGTGGAGTGTCACCCCATCTCACCTGGAGAACAGTGAGGCGTTCACCCCTATATCCCAGAGGGATGGAGAGGTCACACTGACCTTCTGCTATGGATGCAGGAGCCTGAGTGAACTTTCAAGTGGAAACCAGAAAATCACCCATCTAGACTGCCTTGCTTTCTGCCCCTGCTGCCTTCCATCGCCAACCCCTATGGAAGCAAGGGGCTCAAAGCCCTCAGATGCAACGAGGAACTTGTCTCTGCAGGGAGCAGAACTGGGGACAGGAGATTGGGAGGGACAAAGGAGGCAACAGACTTAGGAACGGGAAGCAACAAATGTTTGTCTATTTCCAAGGCTTTTTCTATTTCAGGTCTGTAATCATTAATCTTCATGTGAACGGGAATGAATGGAATTAGAGTCCCCTAGGAGAAGGTGAGGTTCACCAAAGGCTGTTTCCAGAGAGGATTAATTGAAGCTGAAAGACCCACTCTGTATATGAGCAGTGCTGTCCCATGGAACAAAGCCTGCTCAGCCTGCATTCCCTTTCCTGTGTTTCCTGTCCACCATGATGTGGACTGAGCTGCTCCGCCATGCCTTCCCCACCACCCTGGACCCAGACCACCGAGACCACGAGTCAGAACCACCCTTCCTTCCTTGACTTGCTTCTGCCTTGTGTTTGCTCGCAGCAATGACTAAAGTTATTAATACAAGTGCCAAGCTCCCAGCTGCTTCCTCACTAACAGAGGAGAGTCATGGAGAAGGCGCTACCAGGGCAGCCTAGAATTCTTCTGCCAGGGGACAGGGTGGGCCCAAGAAGTTTCCATCCCCAGTAAAGGGGCAGAGAACTGGGAGCTCATGAGGCTTCTGGAAGCTCCACAATGCAAGGCTCTGAGGCCATTTTGTTCTTTGATGTATCCCAGGCTACTTAAGCAACACCGAAATACAATAGGTGGTCAGTAAAGGCTTGCTCAAAGAATGAGCTGTTTGGACAAAGCCTCACATTTCTATGATATTCTCAATGTAGAGCCTTGTCATGATTTGATCCAGGTGTCCCCCACAAACAAATGAATGTGTTCTGATAGATCGATCCTCAGCTGATGGCAGTTTGGGTTTTACAACCTCAATGAAGCTGTGTTGTCAGAGGCGGGCTTATGGGGTTATAAGCCAGCTTCCCCTTGCCAGTGTTTGGCACACCTTCCTGCCGCTGTTTGCAGTGCTGTGGCAGAGGTGATGTCCAGCCCTCTGCTCATGCCATCGTTTTCCCTGCCAGGATGGAGTCTCCCCTCGAGTCTGTAAGCCAAATAAACCCATTCCTCCACAAGCCGCTTTTGTTTGGGGTCTTTCTGCGCAGCAACTAGAAAGCTGACTGCAACAAGCCTATCTGCCATTTCCACAGGGACTAGACCTCCCTGAGCTGTTGAGGTCTAACATTAGAAGGGCCTGGATGGGGGACCCACCTCTAAGTACCTCAAAGAGCAAATCCTTGAGCTTCTTTCCCCAGCTGCCTCCTCACCAGCTGGGAATGACTGGGAACAAGTGGCTTGTGTCTGCACATCTTTCTCACTCGGCAAATCAGGGAGCGGTGGGATTAGAGGATTAGGTCTTAAATGAATGTCTAATGGCTGCTGAGAGATGCTACACAGAGGAGAAGCAGGCAGCAGGGCCCTTGCTGAGCCACAGTCTCTTCACGCAGGCCCTAGGACAGCCCTGGAGAAGTCCTGGAGAAAGGGAGGAGACAGTCACCCCTCCATCTTCAGTTCAGCCTGGCTGGTCTCTTCACCTCTGCTCTGTGCACTGAATGCTAACGTAAATGCCAGAGGCTTGTTTGCAGCCAGTTGATGAATATTTATCATACGTTCACTCTGGCCAAGCTTGATCCGGATGTGGTGGACAGAACAGTGACCATCATGGATTCTCCTTCTCCCCTTGTCTGAGCTCACAGGTGTGGGTGTGTGCCAGAAGCTCACGGAGCTTCTTAGAATGTAGGTTCTGGGTCCACATGACGGAATATTCTGGTTTAATATGTCTGAGATGGGAACCAAGAATTTGCATTCATATTTAGTTATTTCCTTATTTGCTTATTTATTGTGTGTGTGTGTGTCATAGTCAGCCACACGTCGCTGGGATGACTCTCCAAACCAGGCACAATTTTGGGGAGGAAGGTATTTATTGAAGCAACAGACCCAGGGGAAGTTAAGGAAAAAGGCTGGCTTCCTTTTACAGAAGCAAGTAGAGAGAGAAACAGGCCCAGCACCTCCAAAAGCTGCAAGCAAGCAAGCACACTGTGACACTGTAATTCACAAAAATGCAGAACTGCCAGATTTTCCTGTTCCGGCTTTTCTTTTGCATATCTATCCCTAGTATTTTGCATCCAATTTAGAAAGGGCCAGTCCCCAGGAGGTTAGGCCAAAGTGACACTTCCTCCAGCCAGAAGCCTGGAGACAATTAACAATTTAATAAACTTTTGAATCTATTGGGAGACATTATTCAAGCTACCACAGTGTGTGTGTGTGTGTGTGTGTGTGTGTGTGTGTGTGTGTGTGGTGTACATGTGGAGGCCAAGGTTATGATCGGCCGTCTTCTTCCTCAATCGCTCTTCACCTTATTCTTTGAGACAGTGTGCCTTGCTGAACCTAGAACTCACTGATTGGGAATCATTAACTAGCCAGTGAGTTCCCAGCCTCCACTTCCCCAGGACTGAGATTCCAGGCACAGACCACCAATTCCTGGCATTTTAGGTAGATATTTGTGTTGTAGTTATTTCACCTGGCTGGGACAGAGCAACTGCCCAGAAGTAGCTGATAGGAGGAAAGGTATTTTTTTTGTCTTATAGTCTTGAGGGGAAGCACCATGATTGCAGGGGACAGCATGGCATAAGCAGAAGTTGGGTATCCCCTCAGCCACAGCAGGTGGACAGCAGCAACAAGAGAGCGAGCCGAGCGTTTGCAAAGGGAAATGGCTATAACACCCCCAAGCCTGCCCCTAACAACACACCTCATCCAGCAAGGCTCCACCTCCCAAATTGCCATCGACTAGGACCAAACATTAAAACTCACGAGTTTCAAATCTAATTTAAAGCACTGCAGTTTGGAATCTGAACTCATGTTTGTAAGGCAAGAAGCTTTCTCACTGGGCCATCTCCCTCACCTGTTTATTTTGGAGACAGGGTCTCACTATGTAGCCCAGGCTTGCCTCAAACTTTTGGTCCTCCTGCCTCAGCCTCTAGAGTACTGAGAGTACTCTAAGTATCACCACACATGACGTGAATCTGCTTTTCTTTAGAGCAAGCATCCCAGATGCTTTGAATGTAATTGTCCCGAGCTAGATTCTGAAGTCCAACTGGTCTACCTAGAACCATATCTATTGAGAAAGACAAGTCACATGTCACTCCCCTGAGCCAGAATTCTGCCTTGTTTGGGGAAGAAGTAAAGTTTCACTGGGGATGTAGCTCATTTGGTAGAGTATTTACTTAGCATGCATGATGCTCTGAGTTCTATCCCCAGCACTGACCAAAAAAAAAAAAAGTGGAAGAAAAAATTTAAATAAGCAGAAAAGGAGCAAATCTCACACTTTCCAAATTACCCTTGCAAATCACTCAGAATGGCTCCCTGCTGGAGGTCATGTGTCATCTCTCAGAAAGCCACTCCGGCGCATTTTCCCCCACAATGGGAAGAAATCTGTTTCTTCAATTGGACACCCGTGAATGGCTGGCGTGACGGTCCTGCTGTTTAAAAAGTTAATAATGCTGGGAAAAGGCACTAATCTTTAAATACTTCCCACGGTGTATAGTCCATAAGAGCGCACAAAGAACAGCAAGTCCAAGGAAAAGCCCTGTTGCAGGCTCACTCTGGGTGTGCGCGTATTATTGAATGGAGTGTAAGCAGATTTGCCTGTACTCTTGAAGTTATGATTTCTTTTTGTTAATTTTTTTTCTAAATCAAATGGTTAGATTAGCCAAAATTAAAGGCACACATGGTTCTCAATAGACCATGCAAGCTGCTTGCATTTCCCCATTTGGGGGAAAGCTTAGCATGCCTCCAAGCCCACCGCTCTCTTGAAGGAACACCATTCAGTCCCTGTGTTTTGCACCATATGACCTAAGGTCTTTTAGGGGTGCTGCTTACACAGGCTACAATGTGAACCCCTGGAGCTGTTCCGTATACGATGTGCACCACCTTATGGGATGACCCTAATTGTGTACAGAGACATCCATTCAACCCTGAGAATCTGCCTCAGGCTTCTGATTGGATAGTCTGGAAGCATACTTATTTTATGGCTTTCAAATAATACAGCCCTGAAAACCCAGACAAATGAAACACCCCAGAGAATCTGAGTTTCCGTAATTCCAATTACACCGAACATGCATTCTTCACTCACACAAGTGCCAATTTGTATTATTCCGAGTTCCACTGAAATTGGCCCAAGCCCCTGGGGCACTTCTTGCCTGGTTTCACTTGTTACCCTGGGATAATTGGTTTAAAACTGATTACTGGGTCACTAATTATGGGGCCTATTGACAGTGTATTTCAGCTTAGGGAAGCAATTAAAAAGTTCACCCTAATTAATCAGGGGTAATTAACAGGTCTTAAATTTTGTCAAGAGATTAATTATCAAGAAATCCAGAACAAATCTATGTGCATTCCAGGAGTGTGAGAGGACTGGGGGGGGGAACACCAGGATGGGGGTGACTTGTTCTGTCCATTCATTTATTTAGCAAGTGTTTACTGAGCACCTACACAGTATCAAGCTCCGATTAAAGGGGCTCAAGGGGCTTTGCAGGTGTGACTTCCCAAGGGGCATGTGACCAGGCACATTTTCAAATGGCTGCTGGGAGATTCTCTTGAGGCCCAATCATCTTCATCCTTGTAAGTTGTTCTGAGCAGTTATTACCATGTGCTCCTGTGTGCTGCTTTCTTAAATCTTTTCAGTGATCCTAACACACAGCACCTATTCCAGCTGATGTTTATAGAACCGGAAGCTCAGAGGAGTCAAGAAACTTGCTCAAGAACCCATAGCTAAGATGTCATAGAGCTAAGTCCTAAATCCTAAACTCTGTTTGCTTTGTTGTACCTGTCTACAATGTCAGTGTTCTGAGGAATGATCTAGTTAATTACGTAGTCATGAGTAGGAAATCAGCACGAGGCAGTGGTGTGCAAAGACCCTAGTGCCACCAAGTAACCATAGGAGCCTGGCCATGTCCCTCCACCTCTCTGTGACTCCATTTCCTGTTCTGAAAAATGGGCAGTCGTATTAGTCTCCCCACACAAATTTCAAATGATGCATGTAGGGCATTTTCTACTGATCCAGGCTCAGCTCGGCTGGCTGCCTTAGCCATTCTTTTTTTTTTTTTTTTAATAATCATTTTTTATTGTCCACAATGAGTTACATTATTTCATGGGCAAACAATAAGTTGTTATCCCCCATTCCCCAGTGCCCCTCTTCCCCATTCCCGATCAGCTGGATATCTTCCTCCTTGGGTAGTCTGGATCAGTCCTTGGGGCAGGGACCCTGGATAGCCTAGGAGACAGCCTGGTTCTGCCGGCCTTAGAGTGTTGCTACTGAGGGTGGCCATGACTTTGGGTATTCTCCCCCACCAAGGCTCTCACAATCTTTCTGCCCCCTCTTCTGCTCAGCTCCCTGAGTTGTGATGGGTGAGAGTTAAGGCTGTTTTACTGTTGAGATCTTAGGGGTCTCTGTACTTCTGATTTAGGATTTGTCAAAAATCATTGGTGTCTGTCTCATTGGCTTATCCTTTGTTGGCTGATTAGCTGTGGTCCTGGGTCACTTGTTCATCTCATCATTCTCTGCGGGGTTCCATAAGGATCCTCCACAGTATGTCTGGGATGGGTCATCCCTTGTCATCCTGGCATCCTGCCCTTCTTCTTCCCATTTGCATTGTTTTGCCATGCAGATCCTTGTTGGCGTTGAAGGAGGAATCTGTGTTCAGTCTGAGACTGTGCTTTGCACTGAACTGTGTCCTCTTGAAATTTCAGATGTTCAAGCCCTGGTCCCTGCCCCACCCCCCAAATGATAACACTTGGAGGGAGCCTTCTGGGAAGTAAATAGATGAGGTGATGAAGGTGGGGTCCTCATGATGGGATTAGTGTCATTGTTAAGAAGAACCACGAGGTTGTAAGGAACTCTCTCTTGCTGGTTCTCTGACCTCAGACTTCCATCATCCAGAACTGTGAGAAGCAAATGTCTGTTTTTAATAAGCCTCCCGGTCTATGGTACTTCATCATGGAAACCCAGGAGCACTGGCACAGAGTGTTCATTAATCCTTCAGAACTGATCACTGGGAATCCCTTGGGGATTAGGGTCCATGGAGGGAATATGGGTCCTCACTCTGTACCACATAAACACTTTGTCCACAGGACAGCAAGGGAAGACAGCTTCAGTAAGTGATGTTTCCAGAAATCCTATGATCACATCTTTTCTACAGGTGTGTAGTGGTTTGATTCAAGTGTCCCCCATAAACTTACATGTTCTGAGTACTTGATCCCTAGCTGATGGCAGTTTTGGAATTGGAACCTTGTCACCTTGTCGGAGGTGTGTTGTTGGGAGCTGGCTTCCCCTTGTCACACCTTCCTACTGCTGCTTGCAGTGCTGTGGCAAAAGTGATGTTCACCCTCAGCTCATGTCATCATTTTCCTTCCATCATGGAGCTTTCCCTGAGTCTGTAAGCCAAACAAACAAACAAACAAACAAACAAACAAACAAACAAACCAAAACAAACATTCCTTTTCCATCAGCTGCTTTTGGTCAGGTTCTTTTCTGCATAGCAACTAGAAACTGACTACAAGAAGATGAAAGTCATAGACTAGAAACAGAGATAGAAGCAAGGGGCTCTGCCCAAGTGCAATGTCCTGATGAGGTCCAGACACCAAGAAGGATGGAGGTGGGAAGCAAGGATGGAATTGCTGAGAAAACGTGAGCTGTAAATACAGCTAGGAACCCTGGGCTCATCTGCTGCAGTCAACTTTCTCATTGCTGCGCAGAAAGAACCCAGCCAAAAGCGGTTTGTGGAGGAATGGGTTTATTTTGGCTTACAGACTCAGGGAAGCTCCATAATGGCAGGGTAAACAATGGTATGAGCAGAGGGTGGACATCACCTCCTGGCCAGCATCAGGTGGACGACAGCAGCAGGAGACTGTGCCAAATACTGGCAAGGGGAAGCCAACTATAATCTCCATAAGCCCACCCCCAACAACACACCTCCGACAAGTTTCCAATTCCAAAATTGCCATCAGCTGAGGGTCAAGCATTCATCACACATAAATTTATGGGGGGGGGGACACCTGACTCAAACCACTGCACCATCCAAGCCTGAGATTACAAAAATAAGAGCATATTTCCTTCCATGTCTTCTTGACGCATAGTCACCACAGTGGTCAGAAGGCTGGAGTCAGGTGACTTGGGTACAAATCCTGTCCCTGCATGGATTTGCCAGGTGACTTTTGGTAGACGACTTCCCCTGCACGAGTGTCCTTCCTCTTCTAGGAAATGGGAATCACCATAGGACCGGGAGAATTAGACGATGTTGCATGTGTAAAGTGTGTACCTCAGGTCCCGGCACACGGTGAGTACCCCAAATGGTCTGTATTGTTTAGTGACCCCCAAGTGCCACTTGTCAAGATGAGGTTCACATGAAGGAGAGAAGGCAGCTCTCACTTTGGCCATCAATCCTCACCCCTACAATTGCACCTCAGTTCCCCCTTGAAAGACACCCCCTTTCTCATGTTCCTTGGATGAGATGGGGTCCATGTGACTCGGGCATGGCCCTGCAGCATCTTCACTTGCCCTGGTTATATTCGTTAGTTCTGGGGAAATTGTCTTATCATGCATCTCTAATGAGAGCAACCCTTGGACATGTCTGGAGCCCCTGGGGAAGAGACTCCCTCTTCTTTGACAGTAGTTGACATGTTATGTGATGAGATCTACTGTAACTCACAGTCTAGAACGTCTAATGGTGTTAACAGTAGTTACTTTCATTATTGTGATAAAATGCCTGGCTGTAGCCACTAAAGTGAGGAAGGGTTTGTTTTTGCTTGTGGTTTGAGGGAATACAGTCCACGATGACAGGGAAGGCATGGAGGGTCCGTGGTAGCTAGATACATGGCTGGAACTTCTCATGTCTCTAAGGACCAGGAAGCAGACCAGGAGAATGTTGGCATTCAGCTAGGTTTCTCCCTTTTATTTCGTCTTGGCCCGTGCTCTGTGGGATGGTGCCACCCATGTTCAGGGTGGGTCTTCCCTCCTCAGTTAAACCTCCATGGAAATACTTTCACAGACCTTCCTGGATTCTAAATCCTGTCAAGCTGACAATGGAGGTTAACCATCCCAAATGGCCACCATCACACATTGAGGAAAAGTCAGCCTGTGAATGAAGCCAACACAGACAACACTTGAAACATGGAGAGAAAATCCTGATGACTTCATTGAGTCCCTGGATCCATCTGGACCTGATCCACGTACCCCTCTATTACCCGAGGAAGAGGAGGGGTGAGATGAGCCAGAGTGCAGCTTCCACAGTCAGCCCCACAACCTATGCAAGGGTGATGGAGACAGACTCTTAAATCCACAATACTAAAGCAGACTTAAAACTCACCCACCATGGTTCAGGGAACTTTGTGGAAGAGGGAATAGGGGATGCAAAGATTGTAAGAGCCATGGTGGGGAGAGTATCCAGAGACATTGCCCCCCTTTTCCATCCCCGCCAAAATAGTCTGCTGCTTGCACAATTCATAACCCTCCATCCCATGGAGCAATCCCATTGAGGAGGGTTCTCAGAATAGGGGCAGGGAGGAAGGAAATGGGGGTACCAACACAAGACTTGTACACAGAGAGATTCTACTTATTAATAATAAAATAGATTAATTTTAAAAGCACATAAATCATTTTAAATATATTTTGTTTATTTATTTGCAGAGAGATAGGGATGGGGAGGGAGGGAAGGAGAAAGAGAGAGAGAGAGAGAGAGAGAGAGAGAGAGAGAGAGAGAGAGAGAGAGAGAGAGAAAGAGAATAGTGGCACTCCAGGGCTTCCAGCCACTGCCAATGAACTCCAAATGTATGCACCACTTTGTGCATCTGGCTTACTTGGGTACTGGGGAATCGAACTAAAGTCCTTAGGCTTTGCAGACAAGTGCCCTAACTGCTGAGCCATCTCTCCAGCCCTCTAAATCATTTGGATGTTTGTTGCCAGTTCCCTACACCCAAGATTATTCTCCCATGACAACCTTCTGATCACAACTGGAAAGACTGTAATGTTGCAGGACATAGAGAATAGAGTAATAGACAACTTTCCTCCCGCCACATGTAACTAACAGCTGTTAATGTCTTGTTATGCTTTCCCAGTCATTTTTAAAAGAAAAAGTTACATATGTACCCAAATTCTCCTAAGAGTGAGAACTTTTTTTATTGAGGAAAACAATTATGGAATCTTTAACCTTCTACACATCTATCATTCCCTCTGGGTAAAGTCAGAAATGACAGAAATTGCTTTATATTCCTGCCTGAACTAAATAATTGTGTCTCTGTCCCTTCATCCTGCCCAACACTGTACTATTCTAGTTCCTATTATTTTAAAGCAATTTTGTTATTGAAAGGTGATGCTTTATTTGTATTTCTTTGATCCCTGATGATGTGAAATATATACTATTGTGAGTCCTGGGACATTTGCATTTTTTATTGTGAATGAATTCTTCATTCACATTTTGTGTACTCTCCCTCCCTCATTCACTCCATCCCTCTCCCCCTTTCTTTTTGAAAATATTTTATTTAGTTAGTTATGTGTGTGTGTGTATGTGAGAGAGAGAGAGAGAGAGTATGAGAGAGAGAAGCAGATAGAAAGAGAATTGGCATGCCAGGGTCTCCAGCTACCTCAAATCCAGATGCATGAGCCATCTGGCTTTACGTGAGTACTGGAGAATCCAACTCAGGTCCTTCTACTTTGCAAGCAAGTGCCTTAACAGCTGATCCATCTCTCCATCCCCCTTCTTTTTTTTTTAAATGGAAGTAAATAGTTTTAATTCAGCTTACAGTTTTGAGGGGGAATTTCATCATGGTGGAGCCAAAATAGGAGGCTGGTCACCTCACCAGAGTCAGGAGACAGAAAGGGAACAGCACATGGGGGAGTGACACACTTCCTCCAGAAAGGCTCCACTTCCTAGTGGTTCTGCAACCTTCCTGAACAGGCCACTATCTGAGAATCAAGCGTTTAAACACAGCTTCCTCTCTTTTTCCTCTTCCTACTCCTTTAATTTGTTGAAAAACATTATTTATTTATTTTCAAGTAGAGAGAAACAGAAGAGAGAATGGGTATGCCAGGACCTCCAGCCACTGCAAACAAACTCCGGATGCACGCACCATTTTGTGTATCTAGGGAATTGAACTCTGGATGTTAGGCTTTGCAGGCAAATGCCTTAACTGCTGAGCCATCTTTCTAGCCCTCCTTTTATTATTTTTTTAGACAGGGACTCATAGGCCAGGCTAGTCTGAATTTAACATATAGCCAAGGATGGTTCTGAACTTCTGAATCTCCTGTCTTCATTTTCCAAGTACTGGAGTCCAGGCATATTCTACCATGCCCAGCTTATGCAGTGTTGGAGATGGAACCCAGGTTTTGTAGTCAGTTTCATGGTGCTGGGATGAGCATTCAAACCAGGCATAGTTTAAAGGAGAAGGGGATTTATTTCCAGTTTACACACCCATCACACCTACTACTGATCAGTGATGGAATAAGCTGCTTCCATATATCCCAGCAGGGATCCTGCCAGAGCTTAGACTGCTCTGCATACCTTTGGGCTGGAAATCAGATCCACCCCAAACACACTTAGAGCTGGACTGCAGGTTCCGCCCCCAGTAACATCTCCAGCCAGGTGGCTGGAGATCCAAGTTAGAAGCTTTAATAATGCACCTGAGTCTATGGGGGACAAACACCGGAACTACCACACTAGGGTTTTGTTCATGTTAAGCTAGTACTCTGCCCACTGAACTACCTCCCCAACTCTCTCTCTCTCTCTCTCTCTCTCTCTCTCTCTGCTGGTATACTAATTTTTCTTTCTTAGTTGAAGGAGCTGTTTCTGTCTGAGGATATCATCAATTGGCAAATATACTTTGCTCAGGACTATTTGTCCTTTCATTTTCTTTATGGTAGGTTTTGGCATAGATAAAGGTTGGCTTTTTTTTTTGTAATTAAATCCATCAGCCATTCCCTTGATGGTTTTTGCCTTTGACGCCATGTTTAGAAAACCTTTCCCCATCCTAAATTCCACAGCTATTCACCAAAATGTTTTCAAACTCCTTGTGGTTTTATTTTCACATGAAACTTCAAAAATGATCTACAGCTGATTTTAGTATATGGTATGAGGTATGGTTCTTATCATTTTTCCCTCAATGAATATCATGTTAACTGCTTATTGTTTGAATAATTCCTGATGAAACAAATATTACCTTATATTACATTGTCTTTTGAGTATTTACATGAAGTTTTAGAAATGTAATTGTTCTATGAATTTCTGTTTTAGTCTCATTGTTACAATATCATGAGCACACATGTTTACAACATGTCTATTACTTGTGAGGCACTCCTTAGTCAGAGGGAAGCCCCATTCCAGATTAAGAACCATAGTTCTAGCTCCAATGAGTTTTTATAATTTTAGAGTCCATGCCATGTTTCCCCTCTTCTCTCACTTCTAACCTGTTTCCAGGGGCAGACTGCTTTTTCAGGACCCCTGAGGTGTTCTCACTGTAATGAATATGGGGGAGTTAACTTAGCTCTGGCTCTGGGGTTTTGGAAAGATGCCATAGATGAGGCTGGTGTGCAGCCAGGGTTAGTGACCATTGGATTAGGAATTGTTCTTTAGTTCTGACCCCCTCCCTCCCTTCTCTGCTGCCCACACACACTTCTATCTGTGGCTAGGATCAGGGTTAGTCCTGGTCATGCCTCAGATTCATCTGTGGTTCCTTCATGACAGATGAGCCATTGGTGATAAAGTAGAACAGGTTCAGTTTCACAGGTGGTAATTCACATCCAGGGCCAAATGCCCATTTTCCAGTGGGGCCCAGAATAAGAGGGGGCTTTTCAACAGGTTCAGGCTGCTGTGCAGGCTGCTCTGCCACTTGGGCCATAGGATCCAGCAGATCCAATGGTACTTGAGGTGTCAGTGGCCAATAGGGATGCTGTCTGGAGTCTTTGGCAGGCCTCTGTATGTGAATCACAGCAGAAGCCTGTAGGACTTTGGAGGAAGACCCTGCTCTCATCTGCAGACAATTCTCCCTTGGAGAGACAGCTCTTGGCCTGCTATTGGGGCCTTAGTGGAAACTGAATGCTTGACATTGGGTCATCAAGTGACTATGTGAACTGAGATGTCCATTATGAGCTGGGTTTTAAAAAATATTTTATTTGTTTGTAATGAGAGAGAGAGAGAGAGAAAGAGAGAAGAGAAGAGAAGAGAAGAGAAGAGAAGAGAAGAGAAGAGAAGAGAAGAGAAGAGAAGAGAAGAGAAGA
>PVHP010020995.1:0-29961 GCA_004024765.1 Zapus hudsonius | reverse complement strand
CATGAAATGAATGAGAGAACCATATCCCATCCCATCTGTTCCTGTACCTGTGATGAAAGAATCTACCTTCACTTGCCAATATCAAGGGCATTTCTTCTTCCTGCTCCAGCTGTAGAACCCCTGCTTTTTAAGCCTGAACCCACATTGCATTCAGATTCTTTGGAACATCTCAGTTCTCATTTCTAGACTGACCTACTCACTCTGTGACCCCAGGCTGGCCTCAAACTCACAGCGATCCTCCTGCCTCAGTCCTGAGTGCTGGGATTAAATATGTGGGCCACCAGGATCCTGCACCCCCAGGATCCCGGGCCTGTGGCATCTGCTCTAGCTTCTCATAGTCACGTGATCACTGATACACGTGGATTTTTTTTTCCATGAATGGATCCCAAAGACATGGTTTACTCCACATTATCCCAGGCTGCCCTACCATTATGCGACATATCATGCTCCTCTTTTGGATCTGAAGACAAAGACTACACAAATACACTCCCTTGTCCATTCTCAAGAGACCAGGTGCTATCCTTGTACCAGGAAAAGAACCATTGTGGGAGTTTTATCCAGCGAGAGCCAGTTACCTAAGTGCACAGAGCTATATGGACTCATGTGGTTTCGGAGTCTCGTCTTTCCTGAAATCCCACTAAGTACCTGATGATCTCAACACCTACTCATTCAGTACCAGACACTAGATCAAAACGGAATAATGAAATATTGCAATTCCCAAGTGTCTCCATAAAGGACATGCTTGACTATAATATAATAGAAACCCAATTACAGTGGCTAAAACAAATATTGATTTTATTTGACTCAGCAGACCCTATAAATATTTTACTATGTACCATGCCCTGTTCTAAGCTCTCTTGCTAAATGTTTGCTTCTTGACAGGAGTTTGCTTTTCTCACAAAATAAGAAGCTGAGAGAGCAGAAAGTTCCACTTATCCCCGGAGCTCCTGGGTCTCGACCCTCAGTGTGTGACTTCTATCCATCACAGGTTCCTTGCTCCGATCTGTCCCTGCTCCTGTGTTCAGGCGTGTCGGCTTCTCCTTCTCAGAAGCCCATTGATAAGCTCCTGCTTGCATCTCACACCAGATCCTCTAGTGAACAGCTAGCAGCCTGGGAAGATGAGTCTTGACTGGGCACATTGCTACGTGGAGGGGGAAAATAAATCCGAGTTCTGTTTTCTATTAGTAACAAAGAAAGGAAGAGTGGATTCTTGCATATAATTCACTTTCAAGTTAAGGTAATTTTCTCCCTATGGCGAAAATATCTGATGTAGCCATGCCAAAAAGAAAAAAAAAAAAGATACACTATTTCAAACTCTTTTGGTTTTGACGAAGTCTGAGTCATCACCCTGCTCAGACCTTGGGAAGCAGAAATATAAAATTGCACACGGACTTTGTTATTCACTCACTTCAGTCATCAGATGATGTGAGACATGTAACATAGAATCTGTGGGATTGCAATGTCCAGTGGAGAGTCTGTCCCCAAGCCACCGTTTTGGGGACAGGTGAGGACTGGGTGGGCAAGGCTGGGGAAGCAGAATACAGTTTTGAACACATCTGGGGGATTCTGCAGAAGTGCTTGTGGCCCTCAGCCCTGGCACTGACCCATGTAACAATGGGTAAAGGCTTGTTGTGGCCAGAATGAGGCAGCTGCAGGTATAAAGGAAGCCATGAAAATCTCTGCTCCTGTCATCGGTGACAAAATGTAAGATGAGGCTACATGATTTTTTTTCTGTTTGTTTTTTTGAGGTAGGGTCTCGCTCTAGCCCAAGCTGACCTGAAATTCACTCAGTAGTTTCAGGGTGACCTTGAACTCATTGGGGTCCTCCTACCCCTGCTTCCCAAGTGCTGGGATTAAAGACGTGTTCACCACCATTTTTTTTATGCTTTAACTCTCAGACCTCAGCATCCTCACAGGTGGCATGTAACGCCAGCCTGACAGGCACTGCCCAAGCCCTCTCTTGGAGTGACTCCATTATAACTCCCAGAAAGCCAAGGGGTGCTAGGTTGTGATCTCCACTTTGCAGTTAAGTAAACAAAGGCACAGGGGGTTAAGCAGCCCACCCATGCTGGTATAAGGCAGAGCCGGGATGGCAACCCAGCAGCTGGCCCCATGTTCTATGTGCTTGGCTTGTGTGTGTTACACGTTTAATAACCATTATTTAAAGTGCATGTGGTGCAGATCTTCTACACATGAGTAGGTTATTTAAGAAACTGATCAAATCAGTTCATAAAGCCATGGCTACTTGTTGAGTGACTGCTGGGTGTGTCCCCCTAAATACACCCCGCAAGCCCTAGCTTCCTATGAATCCGGGTCTCTCCATCCACCAAGGACAGGGAACAGCCAGTCCACAATAATGTCATATAGGCAACTGAAAGATAATGTGTGGGTTATTCACAGATTTACCCAAACTGGGTAAGGGTGTTGGCTGAGTGGCCCTTTTTAACAGATATAAGTATTTGAGGGGATAGATTCCTTGCATCTAAGTGCCCAGAGGGAGACAGAGGTGAGCCAGGTCTAAACTTCAGAACAAATAATAAAGTTAGAATCTCTCTCCCTGACGAGCTCATTCCTAAAGTTTGAACATGCATGTTAAACCTAATCTAAAACCCGATCCTTAAAAATAACCTGTTATAAATAAAGTGACCAGAAACGCCTCATAGATTTCACCTGGCTCAGTCTGCTACGTGAACTACCACCGGCATTAATGGGTTCAGTCAGCAGTAATGTCGTTCTTCCATTAGCACAATGGATTTTACAACCATTTATGAGTTTCTGGAAAGTCTAATAGAAAACACACATAGGTGTTCCTATGGAAGACCCAAGTGCTTTTTGTGTAAGAATAGGCCAGAAGGGGTCGCCTCTGTCCCGTGGCTGGAGTCTGGGCCAACCTCCCTAATCAGAACCAGGTTCATATTTATATTCTCTCTCTCTCTCTCTCTCTCTCTCTCTCTCTCTCTCTCTCTCTCTCTCTCTCTCTCTCTCTCTCTCTCCTCTCTCTCTGACTACTCTCTTGTTGATAAACGCATGGGATGCTTACATTGTACAGATTGTGTGAAAACCTAAATTTGAAGCCCCCTTCAAATGGCCGGTGGTTTTAAAGAGGCTTACAGAGCTATCTGGACCTGCAATTTAATCTATACTATGCATACCATACTTTAAGAATGCATGATGTGTTAAATGAGAGGCATACAGAAGTTGCCCTAAATACATCACCATGGTGATGGTTTAAACGCAGGACCACCGTTGACAAAAGCCCTTGTCTTTCATATACAGTAAAATAAATGTATGTGTGTGGTGCTTGATATTATCCTAAGAACATAGTCCACATCTACATGACTTTTGTTAAGTACCAGCCTGAACCAGAGTGTAGAAGCTGCTTTTGACAGAAGCCTGTAGATAGCCACAGGCAGGGGCAGCATTCACACACCCAGTGTCTTGGAGGGAATGTGTCACTGAGTATTGGCTTCTGATGTCACCCATCTTCACAGGGCAGCCTGTGGCAGCCCCGACCCAAAGGCTCTCTTTCTTCCCTCTCTGATGATGAGTGCCATGTGAATACAGCCAGAGATGTAGGCACATCAAAAGGGACCACCGAGCCTGAAAGAAAGCCTCCTTCCCACCTTCTAGAATACCACGCCAGCTCTGATCCCATATGCCCTGAGTACCTGGAGCGGACATGTCTTAGAACAAGAGTGGCCATGTGGATCAGCCACATGTTGTGTCTTCCAGAAGGTCCACTGTGGGCAGCAGAACCCCAGAGCATAAACACTTTATAACTTTACCACTGGGTGTTCATCCACACTTATGTATGCTGACCATGACTGACTAGTCTCAAAGCCTAAGGACTCAGGTTTGATTCCCTGGTACCCCCATAAAGCCAGATGCACAAGGTAGTGCATGCATCTGGAGTTTGTTTGCAGTGGTTAGAGGCCCTGGCTCACCCATATTCTCTCTCTCTCTCTTTCTCAAATAAATAAAAATAAAGTTAATATTTTAAAATCTGAAAGGTAGATGTAGGTCTCTATGTGAGGTTCTGTGTACTGGGGGAGGGATTATATACCTCATTACAAAGTTGAACATCTAAAAATCCCACACGTAGCCTGATGCACAAAGTGGCACATTCATCTAGAATTCCTTTGCAGCACCTAGAGGCCCAGGGACACTCATATTCTCTCTCTCTCTCTCTCCTTGCAAATAAATAAACAAAATACTTAAATATCCCCTCTCAGAACATCTTCAGCTTCCTCAGAATTGTGCTCACTATGACAGGAACCACATTTCTTGGTGAGCCCTCTCCTCTTCCTCGACTACTGACTTTCTAGGGTCATGTACTGCTCTGCTCTGTCCCCCACCCCCATTCCTGGATCTTTGTCTCTGAGCAATTGAGTCTGTCCATCTCTCTGCCTCCCACAGAGCAAGACTTGGAAGGAAAAGTGCTTCCTCAAAAAGGTGCCCAGGACATGCAATACTCAATTCTTCTTACTGGATTTTCATTTGTCTCCATTATATTCTTCCTATTAAAGTTTTTACTTATTGATTTCCATGTGTGTTTGTTAGGGTCTCTCCCAGATGCAAATGAATGTCCATCTGGCTTTATGTGGGTTTCTGGGGAACTGAACCCTAGCCAACAAGCTTTGCAAGTAAATGCTTTTAACTGCTGAGCCATCTCCTCATGGGATTATTCTTCACGAAATTTCATTCATGTCTGCAACTGTCAAAATGTCAACAAGCTGTGGCCATGTTAGTATTTTTTCTCTGAGAATACATGATAGCCAGAGAAATTCCACTGAGATCTCCTTCAAACAATGGTTGCCCTTTCCTGTACCCTTTAGTTCTAGCCGCACGAGATTCGATGAAAGGTAAATATTTCATTCAGTCCTCCAAGTATTTCTCAACTTGGAGAGATTTCTTCCCTCATAGGCAAAGTCCGAGTGGAATCTTCTCTTTTCATTACACTGTCTCACGTACCACATGACAAGGACCGCAGGTGCAGGCAGGGTTTGCATGTGCTGTTTGGGGGGATGGACAATGAAGGAAGGACAATAAAAAGAAGACAGACATCAAAATAGAAGAGGGACTGGTTGAAGGGAGGAAGGGATTCGTTGGAAAGGGGTTTTGGAGGGACAAAGAGGATTGAGGTGACATATATCTATCTTTTCCAGACATTCTGGGTTACTAGGAATTCTAGTGAAATCCGCCACCAGGAGCAGAACACAAAGTGTTCTCAATTAGCCAGAAGATAGGACATGAGGGGCGATGCCCTCTTCTGCCAGGGAGATGGGGGTTGTGAGTGAAGTCTGCAGTGTGTGCCTGGACACATGAACAACAATCAGGCACCCAGAGTGGCCTTGCAAAGGAGAAGGGGGTTTAAGGTTGGGGACTCCCTGTCTCCATTTTTAAATCCTGGCTTTACTCCTGACTTGCATAATAGGGCTAATGTATGTATATATGTGTATATATATTTTTGGAGGTGGAGGGGAGTTTCGAGGTAGGGTCTCACTGTAGCCCCAACTGACCTGGAATTCACTATGTAGTCTCAGGCTGGCCTTGAACTCATGGTGATCCTCTTACTTCTGCCACCCGAGTGCTGGGATTAAAGGGTGTGCCACCACACCCAGTTAGGATTAATATTTTGAAATTTTGTTTCTCTTTACCTTTCTAAGGTCACAATCCTAATCCTCCCAGGTGTGCATTAGCTCCAGAGAGGTTAGGATTTTATTTAGAAACATCATTAAAAGAGAGAAAAAAACAAGTCAATATTTTTCTTCTGATACTCAAAATAGCCTTTCCAATAAGACAGTAGCTTTATAAATCAAACTACTCTTTTGAGGTTTTCTCAATGTTATTAGCAGACAATTTCACCCATCAGCAATCCTGTCTGGTGGCTGGGGCGATGGCTCAGACACAAGGACCTGTGTTAGATCCCCAGCACCTATGTAAAGAGCTAAGGGTGTCATGCATACCTGCGCTCACAACACTAAGGGAGGCAGAGGCAGGAGGATCGTTGGGGCTCACTCGTCAGCCAGTCTAACAGCAAAAATAAAATGCTGAAAGTTCCAGGTTCAGTGAGAGACCCTGTCTCTCAGAAGACCTTCAGTGGACATGAACATCTTTTCATCTCCTTGTGGGTACACGGGGGCATGTGCACACACCACATGTGCACACACACACACACACACACACACACACACACACACACACACACACCCCACATATTTCTAGTACTACACACACACCAAAACCAAACTAACTAGAATCCTATCTGGAAGACTCAGCCCATGGAATAGACCATCCTTCTTCTGCCAGCACACCTAGGCTTAGAAACTGCTGGAGGTGGATGGACTCCTTGATATCCAGCTACTGAAAGAAAGACCCACCATTTCTGGTTCAGGGCATGTGTGGAGGAAGGAGAAGAGAGGGGCAGGGGAGCTAGTGAACCAGGGATGTGTTTAGCAACCCCACAGAGTCCTCTAGCAACCTGCCTATGACTCATCTTTAGAGCCAACATCCCCCTGATCAATCTGGAAAAAAGCCAGGACCTGTCTGAGCTCCTGAAGCTCTCAGCTTCGTGGATTCCAGAACTCTTCATCTCCCCCCCCCAGACACACACCAGTGAGCCCTCCTACACTGCAGCTCCATTGACACACAGAAAAGGGCAAAGCTGGCTTTCTGAGAAACTAAGAAAACTGCTATGCAAAAGAGATGAGAAGTTCTCTAGAGAGACCATTTGGATTATTACATCAGACTAAGCTATAATCCAGAATGGGCTAAATCGTTTCCCACTGCTCAGGCAATAGGCGCTTGTAAGATAAAGCACCGCAGTTAACAATTAAACAAGGCACATGTTCAGTCCCCACCACTCCCAGGAGTGCTTGAATGGTTCAAGGAACCAGCTATGTGTTACATGTGCTTGTGCAAATAGATATGCCTTGTCTGTCACTCCGTTTGCTTACTGTTAGATGGGGATGAATACTAATTCCTGCCTTGATAGTCTCATCAGGTATTCTAGTGATGGAGGTATCCACATCTTTCAGAAAGACAATGAGTGTGTTTACTCTCAGGGTGAGAAACCTTACTTAAGCAATACATGGAACAGAGGAGGATAGAAGGTACCCAGCCCAGGGCTAGACCCAGAAACCACGCTTCTTTCTCCATGGTGGCACCGAGCACATACCTATCCAGACTGCAGAGCTGGCTCTCAGGTGGGTCTTGCTTCTGATTTCCTCCAAGTGCCCACAACAGAGAATCTACACATATCTGTTTCTGTCTTTTCAAAGACCACCCTGGCATCTGTCCCTCTCGGTGTGGACAGTGCTGCTGGCCTTACACTCATCCATCTCCATGCTGATCCCAGCTGCCAGGAAAACCAGGGCTGAGCCATACTTGCGAGAACTTGTCGGAGGCTGGGTTAGCGTCTTGGCTCCCAGGCCCCATTTAGCCCCCATGCCCTGGTAAGACTATATTATTTTCTTAGTTCAAATTGCTGTTTCCAAGTCATTATTTCTCTACGACGAGAAAACAATATTAGGTCTTATGTAATATCAACCTCAATGAATCTGGAAGTGATCATGGAATGGGTGGATTTTTTTTCCTCCTTAGAAAAAAGAGAAAAATAAATTCGAGATTGTTTGCATATGGCTGAGAATATTTATGAACTCTTCCTCCTTCTCCACATCACATATTTTACCCACTGTGTTTGTGTGTGGTACAGAATAAATCTTGATGGGGAACAGAGGCAGAGAGGGGAGGAAGGCGGGTAAAAGTCTAGGTATCCATCAAGTCCATGGGATGGTAGACATCAGGGGTCTCAGGGTGTGCTGGCCCCAGACTCGTGTGCTATAGTCAGTTCCTTCATCCGGCTCCTCTAGGGAAGTCTTTCTTTCCAAGGGAAGATTTCAAACACAATCACAAAAGAAAAAAAAAAAACTTTCCTTGTCCGGTTTCTTTTCTCTCCTCTTACCAGAGCAGAAAGTGAGCCATGAATGGATTCATGACATGAGTGTCACCAGCCCAAAGAGGGCCTTTGGTTCCTTAACTCCCAAAATGAGCTGGCAGGTAGGAGGGAGAAAGCTGGCGGAGACTGTCTGGATATGATCATTTGTGATTTGATAACGTAATGGCATTTCAGCGCATGGGCATGCTGAGACTGACCTTATCTGTCTGCACATCCTGTTGGCCAACAGGGATCCCAGGGGAGTGGAAGGGACAGAGCTGTGGCTGTATATTACCTAAGTAAGGCACAAAGCTCTACAGGCCTGCCGACTGATGTCTCCTCTCTGGACTTGATTTTAAAGCTGGAGCTATTTATGAACCTCCTATTCTTGGGCTGGGGAGATATCTCAGCAGGTAAAGTGCTTGAAAGTGGGAGTGGGAAGGTGGTGGCAGGGGGGGGCAAGTTCAATTCCTCAAACCCAAGCATAGTTGGGTGCATTTATAATCCCAGTGATTGGGAGAGCCTGGAGACAGGAGGATTTTTGGAGCTTGTTGGCCAGCCAGTCTAGCCTCATTGGTGAACTCCAGGCCAATGAGAGACCTGTGTCAAACAACATAGATAATACTGGAGGAACAACTCCTATGCACACATACACACATGCATTAATAAAGAAAATAATCTCACATTCTTTGGAATTATTTGGATGACTCACAAGATAGCTGCTGGATTTGGTAAAATAGGCTCAGTGACAACCAATGACTGATCTAGGACAGGCCACCCCTACACCAGGCTCTTCCCCTGTATTGTCTCAGTAAAACCTCACAGTGGCTGTGTGAGAGCTGGGGATTTTCAGTTTCATTAGTGAGATGAGAAAAGTGGTATTCAATGAAGTTGAAGAACTCACTTATGGCCACAACAAGGCACCAGGACCAGGGGACATGGGCAGGTTTTGTGTTAGTAAGAGTAAATAAGAGATTTTTTTTTTTTTTGCAAGCAGAGAAAGATAGAAGAAACAGAAAGATTGAAGGCAACAGGGCCTCCAGCTGCTGCAAACAAATGCCAGATGCATGCGCCACTTTGTGCATCTGGCTTTACATGAGTACTGGGGAATCAAACCCAGGTTATTAGGCTTTGCAAGCAAGAGCCTTAACCACTGAGCCATCTCACCAGCCCTAATAAGGGATTTTTAAAGAGCAAGTTCAAAGCTTTGAAGAGGCCTCTGCAGCGTCCTAATGAGTCTCACCTGGGCAAAGTTAAAATCCAAACCCAGAGCAGCTGCCACGTGCCCCCTCCTGCTATCTTACCACTTCTCCCTCCCAGGATGATTATTAATTCTAACCTCCACTCTCCTGACCAAAAACATACAGATGCAAGTGATGTTACTGAGCCTCAGTGGACAGGCTTAAAACATGGCTGATACATGCTATGTCATAGTTGTAAACAGGGCTACAACTCACAGCTCCAAACTTGATCCCTTTCACTTCAAGAGCTTAGCAGACATACAGTGGGGTCTATCCAGAGCTAGCTTTCCAAGGCCTCTATTCTTGGTTCAGGCCTCTTACCCATAATTCCTTGTCAACCCCAGCTCAGTAACTTGAGTGTGGACTTGTCTCCAAGGGGCATTTGGAATTAGGACTTGGACACACTGCTTCATATCATTTGGATAATATAAGTTAGTCAAATTTTGATAGGCATGCTCTGGGATTTTCCTCTTTTCCATCTCCATCAGGATTTTGTCATCACTGATTTCAGTGAGGAGGATTTCAGTAAGCAAACAAAGCCAGTGTAAATCACGAGTGCTTGGGGAGAGGAATCAGTAATGTCTGGTACCCACCCTCTGCCATTGCCCTTGAGTGCTCTGGTAATCCCTCCACAGTCTAGACAATTACTAAGGGGAGAATACAAGCCTCTCACGCTGTTCTCCCAAACTGAAAACACAAAGCAGATGCTGACGCCCAAGTTCAAGGGCCACACCAGGGAGAAGGAAAGATTGGGAAACTGTGTCCAGCCTCCAGCCTGGGTTTCAAACAATCCGGGAAGCATTCAGCTGAACCATTGTCTCAAACAAAAGGCCTTCTTTGAGAAGACAAAGAAGGGCTGTGTGGGAGTGGCCAACCAAAGGCACATCTGGGAAACCTTCACACACCACCGAGCAAGAGGACAGACCTCACAGCCTCTCCCCATGGCAACACCCCTTGTATCCGCTGGCGTGAACATCAGGAGTGACTCCCATGATCTTATGAGCATGCTATAAACCTGAGTCTAGACAACAGCCCTTGAGGATGGCACAGGTGACTCAGGTACAGTGGCTCATGACCTGGCCAGTTAGCTTTACAACTACATGCTGTATTCAGGTGCAAAGTAGATCACCTCTGTGTAATTAAAAGGGGCTGTGAGGATTTGGGATGATGCTCAGTGGTTCAAAGCATTTGCTGTGCAAGCCTGATGGCCAGAACTTGGATCCTCTGGAAGTCTCAGGAAGCAGACACAGGGCAGCTGTCTATGATCGCTCTGTGCCTACAGCAATGGGAAGTGGAGGCAGGAGAATCCGAAAGCTTGCAGGCTGGCTAGTGTGATGTCCACCGCAGCAAGCGAGAGACAGGTCCTGTCGCAAACAGGGTAGAAGGTGAGGACAGACATCTTGGCGGTTTTTCTCTGACCTCCACACACCTGCCATGACATGGGTGAGTCTGAACACCCCCCCACACACACACACACAATGCACACATGGAACTAGCCTATGAAGATTGAGCAGAATGTAATTGAGTGATAATGGCTTCCTATAGCTGTTCTTTGAGCACTTAGTTCTGTTTATGTACCTAGATGAATTATTTCATCGGTATCTCGACTAGACTGCCGAAGTCTTCCTCATATCAAGTTCCTCCCGCCATTCATTCTATGAACTGCGTTTGCCCATGGCTGGCAGATACCCCTCCCTGGTACCTTGTTTTGTCATTGCGAACAGCTCTCGGTTGTAGACAGTCTGTCTTGAGCCCCATGCACCTCTAAGAGTGGCACTAAACACATTATATACATTTTTCTATGGCTTAGAGGTTCAGCTTTTCCCTGCAAAGCAGAAGGACCTGAGTTCAAGTCCCCAGTACCCATGTAAATCCAGATGCACAAGGGGGCACATGTGTCTGGAGTTTTATGCAGTGGCTGAAGGCTATGTTATTTGCGTCACGTCTCCTGGAAGTATGGGTCCCTCCCCTTCTTAGTTTGGGTTAGTCATAGATAATGCTGCCACAAAAAATCTGGTCATAACTCTATGCTAGGACTTTGTTATTTTTTTAAAAAACTTTTTATTTGAAAGAGTCCATAATTAGAGTATGCTAGGACTTTTATTGTGGAATGTTATAAAATATAAGCAAGCAAATTAAGAAAATAGAAGTTGACTGGTATGATTGTATCTGCTGGAGACATAAAATTTTGGTTATATATCCTTATTGCCGCATTTCTATATTTCTCTATCACATTCAGATTAAAAGGATTAGCTAGAGTTTATTTATTGGCTGGGATTTGGGTTTTTGCATGGATGTGGTATACATGGGTTACATGTGTGGTTTTTAGTTTTTTTGTTTTTTTAAATATTTTATTTATTTATTTGAGAGAGAGAGAGAGAGAGAGAAAGAGGCAGAGAGAGACAGAGAGAATGGGTGCACCAGGGCCTCCAGCCACTGCAAATGAACTCCAGACACATGGGCCCTCTTGTGCATCTGGCATGGGCATGTGAAATCGAACTCAGGTCCTTCTGCATTGCAGGCAAATGCCTTAACTGCTAAGCCGTCTCTTCAGCCCGCATGTGTGTTTTATATGTGTGTTTTATATGTGTGAATTCTCAGGTGTGTGGGTGTGGGTGAATTCTCAGGTGTGTGGGTGTGGGTGGAGGCCTGAGCACAGCCTTGGGTATTATCCTCAGGAACGATGAAGACCTTCTTTTCTTGAGACAGGCTCACTGGTTCGGCTGGACTGGCCAGCCAGGGAGCTCCGTCTCCCTAGTGGGGGGAGTCTAGGCATCAACGTGTTGAGAAGTTGAGGCTCGAACAGGAGCTCACGTTTGTGAAGAGAGCGCTTTATGCATCGAGCGGTCACCCCAGCTGCTAGGGTTTGCTTTCTGAAGCCATTTAGTACACGTGTATCACACCATGCTCCTGACTGACAAGTCCTCTGTCACATGCGGGTCACTGCGGGCCACATGCAGTAGAGTGATGAAGGGGACTAAACTCCTCATGAGCTCATCTACTCTGAGTTCCCTGCCTCTGGATCCAGTGACCAGAGGTGACCCTTCTCCTGTTTTTTTATTCCAGCCCTTGAAAGGGGACTGACGAAAGCACTGAAGAAACTGGATGACTACCTGAACACCCCTCTGCCAGAGGAGATAGACGCCACCACCCACGGGGACGATGACCAGAGGTCTCAGCGCAAGTTTCTGGATGGGGATGAGCTGACCTTGGCTGACTGCAATCTGTTGCCCAAGCTCCACGTGGTCAAGGTGAGAGAGGCCTGTCCATGGTGCTGGCTTGCTCCCCACCTGGGAGCATGAGTCAAGGTCAAGGGTCTGGGCTAGGAAGTCAGAGGAATGGCTCAGTCTCCACCACTTGTTGGGTATAAAGCCTCTCTGGGCTTCAGAATTCATTTATAAAATGGGCTTTTATGTCATTTTCCCCTAGGTTGATGGGATAGTCACTATGGTCTGAAAGTACCTAGTGAATCATAGGGGCTCAGTGTACACGTGTAACTCATTGTACAGCAATGTCAAGGTCTCTGCCATAGCCTGACACCTGCATTAGAGGAACCCCCAAGGGTCTTCATACGTCTTTTGCACAGGCCCAGAGGCAGCTACTGGGGACACACCTATCAGGTGAAGAGGCAGAGGCTGCATGGGCACAAACGTGCTCCCTGGAACAACACAGATAAATTCCTCTTTTATCTCAACTAAAGGCAGTGTTTGGATCCCTAACTTCTCTAAACACACACCCTTCCTATACCTTTTTTCTCTCTCTTTTGGTGTGTGTTGTACGTGTGCATGTGTATAAGTGTATGTTCATGTGCATGAGTCTGAATAGGCCACAGCACTCCTATGAAGGTCATAGGACAACTTTTGATTATTGATCCTTGATTCTCACCTTTCTTTTTTATTAAAGTATTTATTTATTTATTTATTTATTTATTTATTTATTTATTTATTTATTTATTTATTTATTTATTTATTTATTTATTTGTAAGCAGAGCAAGATAGAGGAGAGACAGACAGAGAGAACAGGCACTCCAGGGCCTCTAGTCACTGCAAATAGACTCCAGATACATGCGCCACTTTGTGGCATCTGGCTTTATGTGGGTACTGAGGAATTGAACTCAGGTCATTAGGCTCTGCAGGCAAGCATCTTAACCACTGAGCCATCTCTTCAGCCCCACTTCCATCTTTTCTAAGGCAGAATCAGAATGAGAGGAGAGAGAAAGATGTAGAGACAGAGAGAGAATGGGAACACCAGAGCCTTCAGCTACTGCAAAAAAAAAAAACTCCAGAAACATGCACCCCCTTGTTCATCTGGCTTTATGTGGGTACCAGAGACTTGAACTCAGGTCCTTCTGCTTTGCAGGCAAAGGCTTAACCTCTAAGCCATCTTTCTAGCCCTTGTTTTTTTTTTCTTTTTTTGCCAGGGTAGCTGGCCCCCAAACTTCTGTGGGTTTTCCTGTCTTCACCTTCCTTCTAGGTGTGTTGGGATACAAACGCCTGCAACAGCATCCAGTGTTTTATGTAGATGCCAGGGATCTAAACTTGGGTACCTAAGCTTGCACAGCAAGTGTTTTATCCACTGAGCCATCTGCCCAGGACTCCTACATCCCTTTCTGCTGCTCGTTGCCCAGGAGAAAATGTAAACCATTCCTCACTTTAACACCTGTCCCACTCTTATTATTCTGTGGGACAATGAGCTCTGTGAAAACAGGGCTTTCTTTCCCTTACATGATAGTGGACCTTTAGGAAATGCTCCTTAGTGGGTCATTTGATTGACTAGTTTGTGTGTTTTAGGATAGCCACTTTATTGAGCTGTTCATGGAGAAGAAAGTGATTCCATTATTTATTAATAGGAGACATGGCTGTTTCTCAGCTGAAATCCTGAACTAGGCATATACACATTGGAGGCTTTTCTCCTATCAAAGCGTACACCAGCTTGTGGTAAAGTCACTTAGATGGTCATTTCTGAGTGTCACACAGAGATGGAAGCTGGGAAGGAATTGTGTGCTTATGGGGTGGGCAGACAGTATGCTTTAACATGAAGACACTGTGGACTCAGGACCACACCAAGGATCACTTATCGGTCCATCCAAACTCTGTCACTTTGAAGTGATTAATTATATCACACCCCATCCACCAAAATGGGCTTTTTCTTCTTCTTTTTCTGAAGCATAAATAGCACCATTAGAGATGTGTGTTGCTTGCTCAGTCACAATGGGTCATAGTGATGTAATGGAAAGAAGACCCAAGTTCTAGTTCAACATCTACCACCAAATAAATAGTAGCATGAAGACGCAAAATCCTTTGATCTTTTTTGGAATTCATTTTTCTAATGCCTAAACAAAGAGGGTGTGGATGCCATCCCTTCTCTTTCCCTTTCTTCTTTCTCTCTCTTCCACTCCAACATGTACAGACGATGTTCTTAAGAACCCTTTTGTCCAACAAGGCAAACAAAGGCTCCCTTGAGCTTGCACACCTCCCTCTGATCACCTCAGCTCCTTCCAGCCCTAAATGACTAAACTAATCCCCTGGCCATGGAGGAAGTTCAGTGGGTTTCTGGGCTCCAAGGAGCTGGGGATCCGAGGAAGGATGGCCTTCAAGGGAACAGGGCTGAGCCTGAGCTCCTGTCTCCTTGGATTTTTGCTGATGGAGCTTATCAGATCCAGGGACCTGGCAGCCCTCTGCAGTGCAGCGAGGAAAGGGGAGCCAAGTCAGGCCTCCAGTTTGGCCTCAGATGCCAAAACTTAATCTGGGCTGTGGGAGTTAACTGTTTTCATATGAAATAGCAAATTCAGAACATAAGCTTGGAAGTTCCTGTGAACGTCAGGGCTGCATGTGTGCGCACCCTCACTCACTCCTGCCCATCTGGCTTCCTTGTACATGGGTCCCCATCCAGATCTATGGATGGGCACTGAGTGGCCCTGACCCCCATCCACTAAGAGACTAACTAGTATGAACCTCCGTGGTCAGACCTTTTGGGGGTTGCTTATCACAGTGACTATGTTCTCCCTGAGGCAAACAGGAAGAGAGGTATACATATAAATGTAAATATAAATTCATTAAATGCATTTCTGCTATCTCACAGCTGGTATTTAGTTTAGAGAGCCCTTGCTTAGCATACATGAGGCCTGAGTTTAAAACCCAGCACCAGGGCTGGAAAGATGGCTCAGCAGTTAAAGTGCTAGCCTGCAAAGCCTAAGGACCCGAGTTTGATTCCCCAGTACCCACATAAAGCCAGATGGACAAGGTGGTGCATGTATCTGGAGTTTGTTTGCAGTGGCTGGAGGCCCTGGAGGGCTCATTCTCTTACTCTCCTCCCCCTCTCATAAATAAATAATTTCTTAAAAAACCAGCACCAGAGTGGGGGGATGGCTCAGTGGGCAAAGTGTGTGCCATACAAGCAAGGGTGAGTTCCTGAGTTTTGATCTCTTTTATCGAAGTAAAAATGTCTGGCATGGTGGTGTGTGCCTGAGTCTCAGCACTGGGCAGGCAGAGACTGGGAAGCCCTAGGGTTCACTGGCTAGTTGGTCAAGTCTAATTAGTGAGCGCCAGGTTCAGGGAGAAAACCTGTCTCAAAAAAAGCAATGAAGCTTTTTGTCTCTTGGCTCGGAGAAGGCTAAAGTGCAACTTTCTTTGGTCATCAGACACCAGCCACCTCCACCATGCACCCAAGTTCGACCCCAGCAAGATCCAAGTTGTTTACTTGAGGTGCACCAGAGGAGGCTCCGTTGAAGCCATGTCTGCCCTGGCCCCCAAGATTGGGCCCCTGGGTCTGTCTCCTTAAAAGGTTGATGATGATATCACCAAGGCAACCGGTGATTTGGACTGAGGATTATAGTGAAGCTGACCATTCAGAACAGACAGGTTCAGATTGAAGTCGTACCTTCTGCCCTCAAGGAGGCACCAAGAGACAGAAAGAAACAGAATTCATCACAGTGGCAATATTTCTTTCGATGAAATTGTCAACATTGCCTGACAGATGTGACACTGGTCTTTGGCCAGAGGACTTTCAAAGAGATCCTGGGCACTGCATAGTCTGTGGGGTGTAAGGTGGATGGTCGCCACCCACATGATACCATAGATGACATTAACAGCGGTGCCCAGCTAGCTAAGAAGCATATGGAAGAAAAAGTATTTCAATAAAAGATGAAGAAAAAAACAATGCAGATTGATTGAAGAAACTTCTTAACATCTACCTCTGGTTTCCACATACACAGTAAGCATATGCATGAGACCTGTATATTCACACATGTGTACCCACACATACAGAGACATGCACACACATACACATACACTCCATGTAACAAGAAACACCACCCCAAAAATAAGTAACTAAATTAATATCAAAACTTGAAAACAAAATTTGTGCCTTAATGTGGGCATATCTGTGACTATACATTGTAAATATCTTTTAAAAATATTTATTTATTTATGTATTTACTTGCAAGCAGAGAGAGAAAGATAGAGAGAAGAGAGACAGAGAGAATGGGCACAGCAGGGCCTCCAGCTGCTACAAACAAACTCCAGGTGATGTGCCACTTTGTGCATCTAGCTTTACCTGGGTACTTGGGAATTGGACCTGGGTTGATAGGCTTTGCAGGCAAATGCCTCACTTGCTGAGCTATCTCTCCAGTCCTGAATATCTTTTTAAAAAAATGTTTTTATTTATTTTGTTTTATTTTATTTTTTGCTTATCACAATACTTTTTATTTTCTCTTCAATACCAAGAATATTCACTGAATTCTCCCCCTCATAAACTCTTTTTTTAAAATCTTTATTACCCAAAATTAGATACACTATAGGAGAAAATATTGTGTTGGTATCCCCATTTCCCTCCTCCCTGTCCCAAATCAGTTGGGTATCCTCCTCAGTGGGCATGCTGGATCAGTCTATGGGTTAGGGGTTATAGATAGCCTAGGAGTCAGCCAGGTTCCACTCTGATTTGTATGTTGTTGCTGAGGAGCCAATGTCTCTGGATATTCTCCTCTACCATGGCTCTTACAATCTTTCCACCCTCTCTTGCGCTCAGTTCCCTGAGTCATGGTGGGTGAGTATTAAGACTGCTTTATTGTTGATGTCTTAGGGGTCTCTGTACTTCTGCTTTAGGTCGTTTTGAAAATCATTGATGTCTGTCTTGCTGGCTTATCCTGGGTTGACTGATTGGCTGTGGATATAGTTCTCTTGCTTATCCCACCACTCTCTGAGGGGTTTCATTTGGGTCTTCACAGCAGGTCTGGAGTAGTTTATCTCTTGCCAGGATGTCAGCCATCTCGTTGGTAGGGTTGGAAAGACCATGGCTCTCTCACTGCCTTCTGAAAAATACAAACAGAATCTCCATCAGAAAGTGAGATCAGTATAGGTTAACTGAAATTGGCACGATTCTATTGAGATTAGCTTCTCTATAGTTCTCTGTAAAGTGAATTTCTCTTTGGGGCCCAAGATTTTGGTTTCCATAGGATTTTTGCCCTGAGTCCCAAATCTAGTTAAGGGTTCCTTGTCACTGAGTGGGTTTTTTGGCCAAATTAAAAGCTGTTGATTACCTCCCCAAGTTTTGGTGTCTTTATTGCACAAGTGTTCACTTCTTGGCTCGATGATCTCTCCCAGAAGGAAGTGTGTTCAGCCTTCTCCTGGCAACAGTCTGCATTTTGTATCAATGGTCTCTGCTTTCTCTGAATACCATTGACCAATTTCCCCTGGCTGCTTATGGAGCGTCTTCTAGCACTGCACTTGCTACCATCTGGGAGCTGGTTACCATTCAGGATCTCGCAGGGTCTCTTGGCCTTGTTCAACATCTTTCTGTGGTTTCTTCTGTAATAGGATCTTACCTTTGACCTGGGGGTGGGTATTCAAGAGCTTTGACAGACCCTGTTTTGTTTTGGGGACAGGAAGTTGCAGGTCTGATCAATTTTTCATGGGTTAGGCTTCCTCCCCTTCTACTCAGGGCCCCTCTTACCAGACGATGCCCATGTCTTCAAGAGCTTACTGTGTGAAAGTAAGGATTTTATGATTTTGATTCATTATTAGTTTAGCTTATTGTATAAGTCCCCCTTCCTCCCCCTGTTTTTATCTATTTGCAAGCAGAAAAATAGAGGAGAGAGAGAGAGAGAGAGAGCTTGGACATGTCAGGGCCTCTAGTCACTGCAAACAAACCCTAGATGCAAGCACCACTTTGTGCATATGGCTTTTATGTGGAAACCTGGGAATTGAACCTGGTTGTTAGACTTTGCAGGCAAGTGCCTTAACCACTGAGCCATCTTTCCAGCCCATGAATACCTTTTTCAAATGTTCAAAGCCACCCACAGGCTTACGCCCCGAGCACCTAATGATTGACTTCCTGCCTCCACTTGACCTCTGTCTCTTCATCCCTGTTTAGATTGTGGCCAAGAAGTACCGGAACTATGACCTCCCAGCGGAGATGACAGGCCTGTGGCGGTACCTGAAGAATGCCTATGAACGGGACGAGTTCACCAACACCTGTGCGGCCGACAGCGAGATCGAGCTGGCCTACGCCGACGTTGCCAGGCGCCTCAGCCGATCCTGAACTTGGCCATCCTTCCTTTCCTGCTCTGGAACTCCACGACTTCTCCCCAAAGGCCTCTGATTTAACAGATTCCTCTTCCAAAACCAAGTGCCTGGGGAAAACATTTGTTTTTTTTTTTATAATTAGGCCATATCTTGCTGGAACCTTCTGCCCCACCAAATCACCAGCCTGCTACTTCTTAAGACCAATGCCATCCCCCCTCCTCTTGCCTTGTGGTGCAGGAGCCTTGCAAGCAGAAAGGATGACCTCTCCACCTGCTGGCCTGACCTGATAGTGGGGGTCAGTTTGGACAGCATATACATGGGATTGTCACTTGGTCCCTTCTGCCAACATCAAAATTCCTTCTCAGACACTTTAGCGGCACGTAACACCTGCTCCTCCTTCACCCTCTGCTCCATCAGCAAGCGCAAGGCCAAGGAGACTTGTCATTCATTTCCTTATCATCGGAGAGAAATCCACACCTTGATCGTGAAAACAGCTCGCTGTGGCTTTGGGCATCTGTCCTTGGCACTGCGGGCCAGACTGTAATGTTCCTTCAGACACATCTGCAATACACTGCTGTGCCGGAAACGCTGGGAGACGGATGCTCACTGGCGCAGGCTGTGCCCCACCTCGCCAGGAAGGCCATCAACATGCAATTCTAAACTGGGGTGACCAGGATGGGGGGGTTGGGCAGCAGTGTTGATGCCAAAAGGCTCACCACGGTCTCCAGCCGTGGGGGGGTCACTGATTTAGGAGTGCTTTTTCATTGGAGGTCAAGTGTGCTTCAACTGTGTTCCTCAATGAGTGCATCTCCACAATGAGTGCATCTCCTCCCTCCCCCTCAAAGATGGGGGAGGGGGAGATGCAAGAGGAGTGCTTGATGTCGCCTGGTGATTATAGCAGAAACCCTAGAATTGGCCAAAAATGTCTTCCCTGTCTTTCCTACATGTGGGTTGTTGGCTGATGGAGTCCAGCGTATGTGGGGAGAGAGATGGGTTTAGGAAGTGATGTGATTTAGTCTGTCTTAGGAAGAAAGTCCATGGGTCTTTCTGACTGGGAAACTATGTGGTTGGGACTTGAAATATATATATATATATATATATATATATATATTTACATATATATACATATATATTACATTGGGGTTCATTTTCCCACTGTTAGACTCAACTGCCAGATATTTTTTAAAAATCATTTTTTTCAGCTGTTATTTCTCTCATTGAGTTTCACCTGCAAAGCCAAGCATGGGACCTGAATGGAGGGAATTGTGACGAAAGAGCTAATCATTTGCTCTCCATCTGCTGGTGTGAGTGAGGGCCCTGGAGGAATTCCACCCCCAGGACTTCTTGAACAATTCTACCTTCTGTGTCCCTGATCCCTGCTGGTGGAGGGCGGGTCTCCCAACCACCAAGAGTGGAAAATCCCTTGGACTTGGCTCGGTGCTTGGGAGGATGACCCTCGATAGTCCCTTTCCATAGCAACATCAAGACATGGCTAACCACTGGCCTTCCAGGGCTCTCCAGAGGCAAGATTGACCCTAGGTTAGAAGGAGGGAGGAAGCAGATTTTCTCTGGCCCATGGAGGAAGAGGTCACTGCTTTCTAGGACATTGTATAAGCCTGAGAAGGTTGAAAGAGGTCAAATGGGTGGACTCATTTCCACTGCTGAAGGAAACTTTCCACAGGTTCTCTGTAAACTTCCCCTGGAGATATTTTAAATGTACTACTGGTGAGGAAATAGTCCTTTCAGCTGCAGGGAAGTAACCCCACAAAGTAGCCTCTTGGGGCATGAGAGCTTCCAGAATGATCTGGAAGGCCTTTGAATTAGCAGGAAATTGTGCTGTTCTCAGAAACCCTTTTCTGAACTTAAAAGCTGGCAAGGTGCCTTCTCCCCCCAGAAGCTCACTGGTCTGGTGTGTGAAGCCCCTCTAGGAAGCTCAGCCCACAGAGAGACCCCAAGGAGGTGGTAGACCATTCTGGAGGCAAGTGCCTTAACCTCTGAGCCATCTCTCCAGCCCTATTCTGGACCATTGCTGTGGTGTGCAGAGTTCTGGAATTGGCGAGTCTTTAAAAACAAACAGGTCAAACCAAATCAATATTGTTATTTCTAGATGTTCCTCCTTATGGTAGATAAGTTTAACATAAAGAACCATATTTAGGCACTGTGGGGGGAGAATATGATCAATTTTTCACCACTTTAGAGCGAGGCAGGAGTCCTAAAAGGAAGGCTCTTCTGGGCACTTAATTCAGAAATATCTTTTCATTTCAGCAGTCAATTATCATTTAACACAACTGACCATGACTGGGAGTAATAATGTCTTATGACAGATTATCATAGTATATAAAATAACAATAATATGATAAAGAGTTCTTTCTTTTTTTTTCTTCCACATGTTCCAAGCCTCTCTGGGCTTTGATCTTACCCTTGTCTCAGGAGTCACAGTGCAGAGGAGCTTGGGTTTGCAGTGTGGCCCCTGCCCTCCAGACACTTTGGATAAGAGGCAGTCATGGTAATTGGTCTGGAATGACTATTGCTCCCTGAATTTAGTTGCTTTCATGCCTAGAAATGAACGCGGTTCTGCTGAGATCTTTGATACTTATAGCATAGGCAGCAGGCAAGGCAAAAAGCTCACGTCAGACTCGGAAGTTTCGAGTTGAATGTACCCACCTATTCAAGTCTTCCTACCTCTTTGGTTGACTCTGAGATAAGCACCAGGCAAGATTTAAATGACTATACAATGAACTGGGAAGTAAAAACTTTTATTATCTAACCCTTCCTTATTCTGACAGGGAAGCCAAAGGCCTGATGAATTCAGAATCACTGACATGAGTATAACTGTCTTCTTTTAAAACGGGTCTAGGTAGCCAACATGGCGCCAGAAATTTAGTTGTAAGGTAAGAAACATAGTCAATTGCCTTTATTTGTCACAAAATTTCACCCTAGTTCCAGCCTTCCAGAGGATGGTATCTTGGCATTCCCTTCTGGTCTGATGGAGCCAACCAGGATCCTGATGTTTGTCATCAAAAACAAGCTATGTCACAAATGGGGTCTGGGCCATGTTTTTGGCAGCTGTCAGATGAAACCTCAGCAGCTCTTCATGGTGCCTGTGTGTGGAGATGGCTCTTCTGCAGACAGATAAGACCAAGTGTCTTAGGATTTAGTCACAAGATGAAGCGTGTCTGGAACAGACAGACCCAGACCATCTCAGAGTCCCAGGAATCAGCAAGACCCAGGCAGATCGTAACAATCCAAAAAGGAGGCAGAGACAGGTGTCTAGTAAGAGTTCATCATTGTCATGACGGTCTGCATCTAGAAATCAGATTGTTCTAGAAGCAGCAGGTTCTTAGTCAGTACACCAGGGGTTCATTTCTATTCACAGTGGCCAGGAATGAGCTCAAGAGCAGACCATCATTGGAAAGTGGTTAAGACTAACTTCTATAATGCTCAAGGATCACTATATATATATATGTATATATATATATGATATCACATATACATTACATATGTACATAATTTGACATTAAGAAGAATCATCTTAGGGAAGCATTAGAGAAAGAATGTACACACAAAGCACTCAGTTCTGCAGCAGGAAAATATGAGAGATCGTGTCATTGCCCCTGAGGCCCTGCTGCCCACAGGCCGGCTGCCTCATCTCTTACCCTCTACCATTTAAATCAGCAGTGCTTTCCCATGAATGTGTGTTCTTCTCCCGTTATCAGGATACCTTCATCTCATTAATAGGGATGATTCAAACTGTGCATAATTTTATATAATTTTATTTAAGGAACTAGATTCATTCCTCCCTCCCACATGACCCCAAATGAATAAAATCTTGCCTCAATATAAGATTTAGGCTGGCCTGTAATTTGTATAAAAGCAACACAATTTTAAGTATACAGTCCCCTAAGGTATTTTTGTAATATAGCTAGAGATTTCACAATGTTGACTCTGCATATATTTAAAATATAAAAGATCAAGCTGATGTTTGAATTTGCCTTCTTTTCCTGGCTGCACGATTGTTCCATTTACTAATCTGTGGAGTTTACTAATTCAGCAAGAGATGCCTCACTTTTATAAAAGATAAGCATTTCATTTTATAAAGATGCTCTAAAATGATGTCACTTGATTTTCGTGAGACCTCTAACTGTGGTGAAACATAACAGGCCTTGCTTTCAAGCCTTAATAAATGTAAAATGTCTTTTCATGCACATATCACTGGTTATTTTCTTCATGCTATTAAGCCAGTTATAAATCTGTTTCCCAATCTTGATTGGTATTTGCTGATTCCAATAAAGCTGGTTTATTTTCAAATATCACAAAAGTGATCACTGGACTTGTTTGGGGTTGGGATTTTCTATGCTTTTTAAATGACAAATATTAAAATTGCTCTTATTTTCAAGTAAAAGCTATTTTAATTTCCTATTAGAAAAAAAATAGGATCGTTTTCTTAAAGACAGAAGACAAATATAAAGAAAAAAAGGGTCTGGGGTGTTGTTCAGTGATAGAATCATTGCTCAGCATGCACAATGCCCTAGGTTTGAGCCTTAGCACTGAATGGAGGGAAGGAGAAAGGTAGGGAGGAAGGAAGAAAAGAAAGAAGTGGAGAAAGAGAAAGAAGAGGGAGGAAAGAAAGGAGGAAGGGAGAAAGTAAAGGAAGGAAGGAAGGAAAGAAAGGAAAGGAAGGAAGGAATGGAAGAAAGGAAATGAAACGGTTTGTCATGCAGCCATCTCAACACAAATTGCTTTGTTTATAAGGCTAGTTCTCTCACAGTCTGTGTATCACTTACTTTTCTCATCGCTGTGAACAAACACCCAATCAGGAGCAGCTTAAGGAAAGGAAGGGTTTGTGTTGGTTGGCTTCCAGTTCCAGGTCCATCATGGTGGTCAATGCTTGGTGGAAGAAGTCTCAGGAAGTCGGTTGATCACATCGCATCAATAGTCAGAAAGCAGAGAGCAAACAGGAAGTGAGGCCACTACAAAACCTCAAGGCCCACCAACACTGACACACTTCCTCCAGCAAGGCTGTACCTCCTAAAATCCACAACCTTCCCCAACAGCACCACCTGCTAGGACACATGAACTTATGGGGGATGTTTTGCATTCAAACCCCAACAGCACATGATATGATATAATAATAATATAATATTATATAATACTATGTTATTGAAATATTATAAAATACTCCCATTCTTCATGCTTTTCATTCCCTGCATGGCCATACCCAGTCCAGGTGTGATCTTAAAATATTAGTCTACCTGTGCCCAAAGCTCCCTGGCCTGAGGTTCCCAGTCTTCCCATCCCATTCCTGACTCTGGGTTCAGGTTCTCAGGGTCTCAGTGAAGTGTTACTGAAGTCAGAGGAGCAGCCAGGGATACTGTCTATGAACACTGTCACTGTTGAAAGAGTCAAAGGTCTTGGATATTTGCGAGGTTCTCTGGTCAGTCAGAATGGACTCTGAGAATCTTGGAAGTGATCTACCTAATGGCCGGACTTTCAGAGGCATTTTACTTGGTAAGGGCAGCCAGGGGCTCAGAGTGGGGACAGCAGATGTGGCTGATATCTATGTCACCCTGCTGCCCACTTCTCACATGCCCAGGCAGAGCTCTGATTGAGTGACGAGATAGATGCCTCCTCCTCCTCCTCCTGCCTCCCCACCTGATTTTGGTGAGAGTGATTTCATTTCCACGTGCAGAAAAATCACACATGGTCTGAGTCGTTCCTCTGGGCTGTGGTTAGATTTAGGGTGAACTCCTGATCAAATTAACCCAGTGGTGGGAGAGGAGATTTGCCCAGAAACTTCTGAGAAAGCTGTCCTTGTTCTTAAGAAAGTGACACCTGAGCCTGGAGAGATGTCTCCGTGGTTAAAGGCACTTGCTTACAAAGCCTGATGGCTCAGGTTTGATCCCCCAGAACCTACATAAAGCCAGGACTACAAAGTAGCACATGTGCCTGGAGTTTATTTACAGTGGCAGGAGGCCACTCTCCCCTTGCAAAGAAGTAATGAATAAAAATATTTGTAAGTGACTTTGGAAATGACAGCATCTCGTTATACTCAGGCATTGAGAGCTGTTTCTCTTTTATTTTTATGTTTAGTAGCTAAACTTCCCACAATACAACCTAGTAAGTTTCATCCTAGGGGAAAGGCATTGAGTATCAGACCAGAGAGACAGGAAGCTCAGGACTGAAAATAAGATCACAGCTTTACTCCCTGGCCACTGAATTACTCTGTGATCTTGGGCAAGGGACCTTTTGGCACCTTGGTGTCCTGGAGTTATGAATTTCTCTTGCAGAAAGCTTTAGTTATCTCTGATTTTAAAAAATGCTTATTGGCGACAAGAATTATTTCCAGTAGAATAAAATTCCAACCAAATGGCATGTTCAAGCTATTGGAAGGCTTCTCTGTGGTCTTCACTATGGAATGGAGCTGATCATTAGAAAAAAATATATGGAAAACAGATATTTGTCCATGTAGGTATTTTTTTCTTTTGAAGTTAATTTCAGAATCTGACTTGGAGTCAATCCACATATTTATCTTTTATCTTTCTACCTACGTGCATTGAAACCTACATCTCCATGGAATGAATGTGACCTAGAGGCCCTGCCATAAAGCACATCAGGTTGCAGTTATTTGATACAGAATGTAGAACAGACTCAAATTTTGAAAATATTGTCATTGAGGAATGTGAGGGGGGGGAAAAAGAAGATTTCAGTTTAACCCTTCTTTAACCAGAGCATCTCAATGACACAAATGTCCACACTGCCAAATTTGTACATCCCGTGGAGTCTAGACCACTAAGGATATAGCAGAGACTAGTATTATAGAACATTCCTTCTATGGAGCAATGCTTGACTTTATGCTATTTAGTGTCTATCTGGAATTATTTTCATGTGTTAATCACTCTTCAACACTTTCCAGAATTGTAAACTAAGCTCCTAAAAGGATGGAGTATAGGCTCTTCAGCGTCTTTATCACCTTGTCTAACATGCAGTAACACAAATACTCAAACATGCAGTAACAAAAATACTCAAATATTGAGTGCCTTTAATCCCAGCACTAGGGGGCGTGGTGGAGCTCTCCTTTAATCCCAGCACTAGGGGGCGTGGTGGAGCTCTCCTTTAATGCCAGCACTAGGGGGCGTGGTAGGAAGATGGCCATGAGGTGAAGGCCAGCCTGAAACTACATGGTGAATTCCAGGTCAGCCTGGGCTAGAGTGAGACCCTACCTTGAAAGACCAAAATAATAATAATAATAATAATAATAATAATAATTTATTAGTGTCTGATTGGTTAGGTCAGTATTTGAGCACTGGGTAGCAGATATTTGTCCATGGAGGTTTCAATCACCAATCTGTCAATCTGTCAATCTGATGTCAATCATCATATCCTGTGGTCCCTGACCATAATTCTGAAGACAGTTCTAACAGGAAGCATAGGAGAGAAACAGGTGTTTATTAGGGACCTACGCTGACAATATACCTCCAAAGAATGGAACCTTCGTAAACAGTCTGCATAGCTTTTATCAGCCCATTCTCACTGGCTGAGGTAATAAATAGTTTTCCAAATTGGCCACAAACTTCTGCCTAGATTAGGTACAACATCTACAAATGGTTAGGTTTTTCTAAAAGAGGAGCATTTGAATGTTACGGTCCTGGAATTGTTGAACTAACTTAACATTAAACAAATGCATATTTCCTGCATATATATTCTCTAGGGAACCTTTATAAATATAAAATGTTAAAAAATTGAAATGATACATGCTTTCCTTCTTCACTTCTTTCTCGCCAGTACAAGGTAAGAGTTCACTTCACAGTTCATCACCAGGGCTGGGTTTTCAATCACTTTTCAGTTATTTTGTTTGACGCATGAAATACACTTCATGGTTGTCTTATGTATCTGCCTTAATTCATGAATAATTATCTTTTCAGTCTTTTTTCTTCTTTCTTTTTAATGTTATTTACTTATTTGTGGAGGAAGAGAGACAGAGAGCAAGAGAAGTATGGGAATGGGCACACCGGGACCTCTTGCCACTGCAAATGGATTTCAGATGTATGTGCCACTTTGTGCATCTGGTTTTACATGAGTACCAAGAAATCAAACCTGCACCAGCAGGCTTTGCAAGCAAGAACCTTTAACTGCTGAGCCGTCTCCCAGCACCAACACTTTTGTCTAGTGAGATATATGTCTGAAAAATTATTAGCAAAAAGAGGGCTTATATTGATAATTAAATCCAAAGGGCTTTCCTGTTCCTTATGGAAAAAAAATTCTGGGAAAAAATATATGTGCCATTTCTGTGCATAATAATACTGAGACTAGACCAAAAATAACCTACCTCTTATTTCAAGAAATATTTGCTTACCAAGACCAACTGCTTGCTCAGCAACAATCACTCCAAGACCTCTCCTGACTGTGCCCAGCAAGCCAAGAATATTCCTTCATAAACCCCCCAAATCCTAACCACTTCTCTGTTCCCTGTCTTTCAAGACCTACTTTGTGCTCACTCAACTCTGACCCTTACTATCCTCCCTCTTCTAATACACTAGGAAGACTATCAAAGAAGTGTTATTTTTGGAAATAAATCTAATAAACTTACCTTTTCTTGATCAACAAGCTTTTCTAACACTTTCTTTTTTTTTTAATTGCTAATCAACATGACACTGATCTGTGATAGGGTTTTTTTCACTCATATATTACAATCTTTCCATGGCCCTTTCTATCTATAAAACTACTCTTATGTGTCATAATTGATTTAGACAGCTGCCTATTATTTGGTTGTTAAGGTCTTTCTAAATTCTCACGCTTCTAATCAGTGCTAGAGTGCCATGCTAATAAGACACATTCTTTACCATCTCCATTTCCCTTTTTGAAATCTATTTCTGGAAGTGAAATTCCTACGTCAAAAAAATTCCCCTTTTAAGGATCCTGGATGTGTGACTTCATTTGCCTTTGAAAAGCTCCATCTTATTTCTCCCTAGCAGAACATCATCACTAATGTTGGGTTTTATCGTTTTAAAAATTCTTTTCAATTTTTTGACACATGAAATGCATTGTTAAAGACCCCTCCAAAGTACATAATTCTACTTTATCTCTTGATTAAGTTCTCCCTCTCTCTCTCCCCCTCTCTCTTTCCCTCCCCACCATGAATCTACCAAATGAGGGAAGGAGTTGAGTATGAACTGCTCTTCTGGCGGATGCTGTTCCCCTGTGAGTCCCTTAGTATATTTTGAAACCGAACCCAGACCATATAACGTCATTAGAACCTGATAAAAGTGAGGTAGGAGGATCAATGTGAGTTCAAGGCCAGCCTGGAGCGACAGAGGAAGTTCCACTTTAGCCTGGGCTAGAGTGAGACCCTATCTTCAAAAAAAAAAAGAATAATTAATTAACTTAAAAAACATAAAAAATTAAACCTTACTTTAGGGCACATCAAGTTTGCAACCCTAGACCAAACCTGAATTATGCCCTGTTTACATAGTGCCAAGAGGTTTAGGGAAATGTTTGGGTAAGGTGTGTGTGTGTGTGTGTGTGTGTGTGTGTGTGTGTGTGTGTGTGTGTGCGCACACACACATGTGGTGTCTGTGTGTGTGATGGGACCAGGGGGTCTCACAAACTTGGAAATATTACACACATGAATATTGGGCTTGCAATTTCTTGCAATTTTCTATGAGAAATTCTCAGAACTTGCTGATCTCCTGGCATAAGAGTTAAATGAAGCTCATTCTTAGGATGGACAAAGGGGGAGGAATGAGGGGAAAGATGGAGCATTGACAGGCCCTGTCCTGGGACTTTGGAAGTGTGAACAGAAGGCAAGAGAAAAAGCCCATTATTTCTAGGATAACGCTCTCCCAAGTACTGGGGCCTCTAAAATAAGACCCAACCAGAGACGGGTGAATCTCCATCATAAACCCAAGGTCAATGATTGGTGGAAGGAGACTTGATTCTGCTACAACCAAAGGACTTTTGGGAAAGGGTCTCCCCAGGATTCCCTTTGCCTCACCACGGTTCACACAACTCCATGAAGACCATCTCTTCGCACATTCTTACAGAGATTCTCAGACAGACAAACCAAGATGGCACTCAATGGTGGGCCCTTAAATTTGTCAAAACACCGCAGAAACTGAAAACAAAAAATGAGGGCAGAGGTGAAGGCTGTGAAAGATCACGAGTCTCTAACGGAACCACTGGGCCAAGTTCAACATACAAAAGACACATGGAGCCCAAAGCGACCATGTGGTTATTTAATTCTAGCAAAGGGAACTCTGAGAGTGTTGAGGTGGATAATGAGAGGGGCGGTTAACATGTAAACTGCCCACTGGGGACTATTTTAAAATGCATTTTTTGAGTACCTTACAAGGAACTCCAAAGTCAATAATAAAAGACCCTATAAATGTATCAAGGCAGAAAGCCAAGGAGATAATCAGGGATACCACTTGACCCAGGGCTCTCCTGGAGAACGGAGTGGGGAGAACACAGAGGGTGGTTCTTTTTCTTTTGTTAAAATTCTATAGAGGTAAATAAAGACAACAACTATTTTCATTTCCCTTGTTGAAAAAAAAAGCATCGTTCATAGCATGGAATCGAACACAAAGGGACTCGCTGAACGGAGCCTAAGAGATGGAAAGGTGTCCTGAGAATGAAGTCACAGGACAGAAAAATAGATTGCAGGGCTGGATAAATAGCTCAGCAGTTAAGTCACTTGCCTGCAAAGCTTAATGACCTGGGTTCGATTCCCCAGTGCCCATGTACAGCCAGATGCACAAAGTGATGCATGCAGTTCATTTGCAGCCGCTGGAAGCCCTGGCATGCTCTCTCTCTCTCTCTCTCTCTCTCTCTCTCTCTCTCTCTCTCTCTCTCTCTTCCTGGAAGCTTTGGGAAGAAGTACCACCAACACCCTCATTCTAGACTTCTAGCATCTGAAACAATGAGTGAATAACGTTCCCATTTGGTTAAGCCGCCTGGATGGTGGTTCTATGTTATGGCGGCCATGAGACGCAAAGAGGCCATGTATGGGTTCATTTCTAACCCTGTCATATAGCCCATTCCCATCCCAAACAGATGCCACTCAAACACCTTCAGAGAAATGCTGCATCGAAAGGGGGATTTCAGCATTTTGTGACCTGGAGCCCAAGACTCAGAGCTGGTCTATGCCAAATCTCAGGCATCATCTGTAAGCCCCCGAGAGCCTCTGCATTGGATGGGGTACAGGAAACGCTTCAGGAGTACACAAAAGATAAGAGGTGCAGTTCCATATAATTTATACATAATTCCC
>PVHP010020994.1:0-29896 GCA_004024765.1 Zapus hudsonius | reverse complement strand
AATAGATCCTGTCTGCTTGCAAAACAGTGCAAACCTGTTATGCCACCAAAACAAAACTATAAGATTCTCACTCTCTTACCTTGTTTAAAAAAAACATGTGAATTATAAATCAAACAGAAACGTTAAATAACCACCTTCATTGGCCATTAACTTTTTATATTCTCCTTCCCAGACTTTATGAAATATTTTCCATAGTTTTTACTTGAAAAGCTTTAAATTTGAAAGCACAGTTGACATAACCAACCTTTTGTTTTTACAATCATGTATATTCCAATGACTTTGTATTTATCAATAGCCTGTGTTTGTTTATTCTTGAGCTCGGCAAAGCACAGTTTATGAATTTATGAGGGAAGGTGAAATTACCTTCATATATTTTACGGCACAACTTTACTCAGAGAGAGAGAGAGAGAGAGAGAGAGAGAGAGAGAGAGAGAGAGAGACAGTGCACCAGGGCCACCACCTTGTGGGTCTGGCATATGTGGTTACTGGGGAATGGAACCAAGGGCCTTAGGCACCGGAGGCAAGTGCCTTAACTGCTGAGCCATCTCTCCAGCCCGATATTAAGACTGGTAATGCCATTGAAATTACAATTCTAATAACAAAAAAAAGAGAGAAAAGATCACAATAAAGACAACTACGACTATTTCCATGATACGGGTTCCATGAAGAGACCAACCATGTGTATTCTATAGCAGCTCACCGAAAAGTGCAGCTGTGCTGCGAGGATGAACAATCAGGTCCTGGTCACTGTGCTCCACGTATAATCTGAAGAGCAAGCCACATCTCATAACAAGCTTTTGCTCCATGTGTCCTTTCATCATTGTTTCGTAGTCCCTGCCTCGCCTGCCTCTCGGGAGGACTCCCTGCCTTCCTCTATTTATTTGGGAGCTTACATGAAAGCACAAGCAAGGTGGGCTAGGGATATTTTAAAGTCTTGAGATGGGGTCTCATGCAGTCCAGTTGGCTTAAAACTCACTAAGTAATTAAGTAGCTAAGGATAACCTTGAACTTCTGATCCTCTTGCCTCTATCACACCAGTGTTGGAACTATAGGTGTGCACTACCACACCTTGTTTATGTAGTGCCAAGGACTGAACCCTGGGCTTCATGCATAGGGAAGCACTCTACAAACTGAGTCATGGGCTAGGCACTCTGGGGCTCTCAGCATACCTGCTCTTGGTACTCATATCACCATACTACAGCTGATGTCTACTTGTCTGCATCCTGTTAGATTCATTTTTTTTTTTATCACGGTATCTCACAAAACAACTTTCTCAATAAATAAATGTATCGTGTTTGGTGTCATCTATATGAATGGAAATATGGTATTACATCTTAAAAACACCATGTTGGGGTGGAGAGATGGCTCAGCATTTAAGGCACTTTTCTACAATGCCTAACCTTCCTGGTTCAATCCCCCAGTGCCCAGGTAAAGCCAGACACACAAGGTGGTTCATGTATCTGAAATTTGATTGCAGTGGCTGAAGGCCCTGGTGTGCCTAACTTTTCTCTCTCTCTCTCTTTCTCTCTCTCTCCCTCCCTCTCTCTCTGTCTCTCTTCTCCTTGCCAATAAACAAACATTTTTTAAAAAACACCATGTCAATCAACACACAAAGCTTTTAGAGAGAATCTGCAAGCTCAAAGACAAAGCCTTATACTAATCTATCATAAAAAGTACAATCATTTTTGTTTGGCCAACATAGACATGCTTTTCTCAAGAAATTACTAGATCTTGGCTTTGAAAACTAAAGCAATCCACAGGGACGGGCCTAGGTACGTGGAAGCCCGTTCACAGAGGACTTGGCACTACAAAGGACTGGTCTCCTTACATGGGGAACCCGGCTCTGCAAAGATCTTGGCCCCTAGTTAGTCTTAGTTATTAAGACTGCACACCAAGTACTGTCTTTTCAACGCACAGAAAAAAGATCATCCTTGCTGGAAAGACCTATGCAGCTTGTTGGGGGAGGGTATGTGTTAACCAGCAGTGGGCGCTGCAAGATTTACGGCTGGCCAGCCAGGCCAAATGTACCAACTTGTGCAATGGTCGCATGTCTGTTATAGGGGAAAACAATTATTCTCCGATTGGACCTGAAGCCCACTCCAGGGGAGGGAATTCTTGCCTGGTTCTGAAAACCTAATCAAAGTCCTATCACTGGGGAGGTCACAAGCCCTGGGGGGAAAACTACTACTGGTATCTGGCTAGAAGGAAATACTGTGTCCACCAACCTGCCCTCCAAACACTTATGTTCGTGCCCACATATTAATGTTACTCTCACTTGATTAGAGAAGCTTCTCTTTTCAGACGGCGGTGACCAATGGGGCGACCATAGTGCTGAGAAGAAGTAATAGCGGTGTGTTCAGCACTAAGACATCTCTATCACACTCCAATGCCATTACAGAAGACATGGTGGAAGGACTCTAAAAGCCAAAGGAAGGGGAAGAGTGCTTACACTCTTCCAAATATTGTCTCTCGTCTTCCAAATACAAAGTGGCCATGGTATATTTATGACCTCACGGTGGCCGACATCGCCTACCCACGTTCTACACCATAGGAGGAGGAATAAATTATGACATCTAAATAGAAGGGAGACTGGTTGGAAAAGATGAAGGGACTCAGTGGAGGGGGATTTGGAAGGGGGAAGAGAGAGCTGTGAGAGACAGTTATGATTATGCTGTATTGTCTCTATGAATGAAAGCTGTCAATAAAGTTTTGAAAAGAAACGGATCCTCTTTTGGCCATTTTGCATAGACATCAAAGTCAACGCAGAATTGGTGCTGGGCTCCTTGCTGAGTGTTCCACCTCTGAATGCCCTGCTCTTTACTTCCTGGTAAGTCAGTCTTGTGACTTGGCTTGTCAGGTGGCATAGGCAAATATTGGAGCTGCTAGTCTTACACGAGCTCAGGCCCCTGGTAACAAAAGGAAAAGCAGACACCTCACCATCAGGTCTCTGTCTCTACTAGAAGCACACAGTAGCAGCCATTTAAAGCAGTGCTATTTCAAGATGGAAGCCACTAAGTCTCCCACCAGTGCCCAGGTTCCCAGCTTTTCACCTTAAAAAGAACCATATGCTTAATGTCCCTGTGGTTCTTTTTCCTTCTTTCTTCTTTATTTTTTGTTTTGTTTTGATTTGCATTATGGGATCAAATCCAGGGCATAAAATGTAAGTTGAAGTCAGATGTGGTTATGTTTGCCTTTTATTCCAGCACTCAGAATGCTGAGGTAGGAGGATTGCCATGAGTTCAAATCAAGGCCATGTCTAGGCTAGAGTCAGACCCTTCTTCAAAAAACCAAAAATAAATAAATAGGCGGGGGAGTGGGAAGATGCACTATCTCTCTGTTCCACTCACAAAGTCATTTCCCTCAGCACCATGGGAAACTGGAATTATTGATCTGAAGTGAATTTTCCTTGAGTCACAGACAGGACTGCTTCACAGTCCATCTGCAAAACTCACAAAGGTACACAGGACAGCACAGATGTTACAGAATGCCCACTAATTCCATGTTATATGTGCTTTGTCCCAGGGGAGAGAAATTAGTATTCCAACAAGAAGGTCCTGTGGATGCAGGGTGGGGGCTACCTAGCTGTTTCTCCAGTTCTTCACGGCGCTCCCGGGCCAGCCGCTGCCGGTCATCAACCCGTAGCACAGGTGGAGGATCTGAAAGGAGATAAAGGATGAATGAGAAGAGTTATATATTGACACAGGTCCTTTGCTTCAAAAATTTAATGACGATTGTACAAAGTATAGCACAAGTACACCAATCACTACAGAGATGCTGATACAGGCGCAGGAGTTCTCCAAATCCTCCTTTGAAATCAGGGCTGAAATGATAACTACTATCGATCTGGAATTGGACTGTGGGAAAAATTAGTGCAGCATTTCTAAGGCCTATGATGAGCTGAGTTATAATTTCCTAGATGATTTTGGTTGGCTTTGGAACTGGGCACTAGACACATGGATCTGAGTCAGGCTTAGTGGCACATGCCTGTAATTCTAGCACCTGAGAGGTGGAGGCCAGCCTGGACTACATACGGCCTGACTCCACACCAACCAACCAACGGACATAAAAACACTGCACCATAGAAAGGAAAGATTGAGGACTGGTTCCATTCTTCAGAAAGTCCTTACTGCCAGAACGTCACTGACAACTGTAACAGGTGGCTGTGGCTGGTGTGGGGAGAAGCAGATTCCTGTCTGTCTTATTCTGTGCTGTGCCAGTGTGAGTTGAATGAATGAATGAATGAGCTACCTCAGCTAACAGTCAGAGGCTCTAAACATCCATGAACATGACCAGGCCAACTATCCAACTATGAGCAATCTTGAACCTGCTAATGGGCTCATATATATGATATATGATATATACTCATATATATATCAATTAAAATTTTTTGTTCTAAAAACTAAAAACTGATGAAACTTATCTTTAAAGGTAGCCTTTTAAAAAAAGAGTACAGTTGATAAATTTATAAATTTCAACTCAATAGTAAATTATAACATATTACCTTGGCCGAGCACGGTGGTACATGTCTTAATCCCAGTGCTTGGGAGGGAGAGGTAGAAGGATTGCTGTGAGTTCAAGGCCAGTCTGGGACTACAGAGTAAGATTCAGGTCAACTTGAGCTAGAGTGAGACCCTACCTCAAAAAAACCACCTAAAATAATAACAATAACAATAATAATATATTGCCTTCCTTCTCATCCCCACTTCCATATCATTTTTTTCAGAAAATCAAGGTAGAAAAAAAAAATAATTTACCATTACATACATTCCTCGTTGTTTCTCAGTGGCTTTAACATCATGTGCATAAAATCACTGATTCTCAGGAGGAGGTTCGAGAGAAACAGGCACTGGGCTAAGTATACAGAGCTGTGTTCTACCTCGTGTCTGTGGTGGATTAAAGTTCACAGCAATGATCCAAGTGGCCACTTCAAGGTGAAAGTGGCCATGGATGGGGTGCACTATGTGTAAGGGTCGGGGTTCAGTTCCCAGTGACACAATCAAATGAGTGCTACTAACATTCTGTTTGTGACGCCACACGTAGACCTGACTGCCCTGCCCACACCCGGACGGATGGTCACCCTCCTACAAAATGACTCCTGAAGATGAGGAAAATCCAGTCAGTGACAGGCTTTAGGGGCTCACAAGGCCTCAGTTCACCTGGAACAATACTGTGACATGTTAACTTCTGGTAGTGTAGTGTCTGACACCTCACAGAACACTTTCCTGTACATTAGCACTATTCCTGATAATCCTGGGAGTAAGACACACATAATCATTCAGGAATTATGTGCTGACTTTTCAAATAAGAAAACTGAGAGATAGTTATGACTGATGCTGGTATTTAGAACCAGGACTGAAAACTCAGTCTGGTTCCCTTTCCACACACCACGGCAGCTACAGTCATCAGACTGGCACGGGCAGCAGTCAGAAAGACTGGGAGATTTCAATCTACTCATCACTCTGCAGGAAAAGCACTTGTCAGCAGTCGGGGATGGAGCTTTAGTGGCTCACAAAAAGCAGGGGTGGGAGAGGGGAGTCAGGTTCATCAGTGGTGTAGCCAGCAAATAACCCTTCACCCATGATCATGCAAGCAACCCTCATTTAACAAGCAAAAAAGGCATGAAAGAAAGATGGGAATGAGTAGGGAAAAAGAAGGGCGTTAGTAGGAGAGGGAGAGTGATAAGAGAGTAAGGGGAGAAACAAGATCAAAATACATTATATACATGTATGAAAATGTCAAAAATAGAAAACAATTTTTTTATTAAAAAGTGTGCAATAGTGACACCAAAACCTAGGTGGGTAATCCATGGCTTTCAAATTGGCCAAGAGATCCACTCAGTGACAAAGAACCCTTAACCAGAACTGGGATCCAGGGTATAATCCCATGGGGACCAAATACCTGGGCTCCAAGGGGAAATTCCCACTACCAGAGAACTACAGAGAGGCTACACCCAGTAGAATCTTGCCAAATTAGCAACGCTTGTCTCATTTAACCTATACTGATCTCACTCTCCAATGAGATTCTGTTTGTATTTTTCAGACGGCAGGGAGAGAGCCATGGTCAATCCAACTCCACTAACAAGCCACAGGATGATGGTGGACATCCCAGCAAGAGATGAACCACCCTGAGGCCTATCATATAGGCCCCAAATGAAACTTTTGAGAGTGTGGTGTGATAAACAAGAGACCTATCACCACAGCGAGTCAATTAACCCAGGACAGGTCCACGAGACAAACACCAACTAGAGCCCACACAACCCAAAGCAGAAGTCCAGAGAAGCTGACTTAAAACTCACCCACCATGACTCGGGGAACTAAGCAGAAGAGGGGGTGGAAAGACTGTAAGAGCCATGGTGGGGGAGAATATCCAGAGACATGGCCCCCCTCAGTAACAACACACAAATGGGGGGATTCTGGCTACCTTCTGAGCTATTCATGACCTCCTACCCCATGAACTGATCCAGTATGTCCAACCAGGAAGGCCCCCAGTGGGTTGGGGACAGGGAGGAGGGAAATGGGATTTGCTCATACAGTATATCTAATTAAAGATAATAAATATTTTTTTTAAAGTGCAGGGTGGGACAGAGAGATGGCCCAATGGTTAAGGCACTTGTTTGCAATGCCTAATGACCCAGGTTTGAGTCTCCAGTACCCACAAAGAGCCAAGTGCATGCATGTGAAGTGCATTCGCAGTGGCTAGAGGCCCTGGTACACCCATTCATTTTCTCTCTCTCTCAAATAAATAAAATAACTTTTTAAAAATCAGAGAGAAGGATAAGAAGTAATGACAATTTTTAATGATTTTGAGGTGTCTGCTCTGCTAGGTCTATGGGAAAAAAAAGCGCTTCTCAAATTAGGTCAAACTATTAAGCAATTGGAGGTAGCCAGTGAAGTTCCCTCAAGAACTAACAGGCATGACAGATTTGTAACTCCACCAACTGTGTCTTTGGGCCTGGGTTTGAGTAGCCACAGCTGAGAGCAACAGTGTTTCCTAGATGACAACAGACAGAATACTTGCGTTATATAACGCGGGAGTTTCATATACATTTCAAATATAACATAGTCACCATGGAAATAGCTAGATACTCGGGAGCTTTCTAATGAGAGCCACGTATTAGGATCAGTGGGAGAATGGGTATTTACTGGGTTAAAAGGAACTTAAAAACATCACTTAGACAGGTTGTCCATTTCTGGCTAGGACAATATTCAAAACTGCCCTCCCCCACTCAGTTTTAGAGAATGAAAACATTTCATAAAATGAGGTTTTATACTCAAGCCAAGCCAACTGGAATATAACTTCTTAGTCATGTTTTGAAGAGACTCAGGAAAATCATATGGCTTCTAAAACAAGGGCCTTTTATCTATCTTTCCTTGCTGTATGTGCAGGAAAGCAGACACTGGGATGCTCAACCAACACAACCAGAAGCCAAACATTTCCGGGGCTAAGGACTGTGCAATGTGAGTCAGATGAAGAGAAGGCCCCTGGGGCAGCATCCTGCACAAGTCTCATCACATGGGGAGTCTGTGTTAGGATGATCTATCCACATACCAGCTTCTCCCGCATGTTGCTAACTGCAGGGGAGGACCTGTGCCTTTACCAAATGCCCCTGCTATCTTCATGGTCCTAGCATTAGATGGACAAATAAATTCTCAGGATATGAAGGTACTAACTGCACAGTAAAGGATGACAGAAATTATAAATAAGGACAGACATATAATACAATAGAAACCCAGTACAAACATTTTGGCATATGAAATTCTCAAAGTAAAATTAAGACAACTTTCCTTTCTCCCCTTCCCCTCTATTTATTTCTTTAAAAAATTATTTATTTGATACAGATAGAAAGATGCAAACAGAGAGCATGCCAGGACCTCTTGCCACTGCAATGAACTCTAAGCCACTTTGGGTACCTAGCTTTACACAGGTACTTGAAAATCAAACCTGGACCATTAGGCTTTGAAAACAAGTACCTTTCAGCACTGAGCAATCTCTCTAGCATCCCCCTTCCTGACACAGGGTCTTATTTTATAGCCCAGGCTGACCTCAAAACTCACAGTAATACTACTGCCTCAGCTTCTGAAGTGCTGGGATTAGAGGTGTGAGCCACCACATTGGTTAAAGAGGTTTTCACACGAAAGAATTCCAGGACTGGGGAAGATGGCTTAGCAGTTAAAGGCAGTTGCTTGCAAGGCCTGCCAGCTCTGGTTCAATTTCCCAGTATCTATGTAAAGTCAGACACACAAGTTCCTTTGTAGTGGCAAGAGGCTCTTGCATCTCTCTCTCTCTCAAATAAATAAATAAAAATTTTTTTAAAAAGAGTTTTTAATTCAGGTTGAGAATGCAGCTTAGTGGTCTAGAGCTTGCAATGCCCTGGATTAAAAGAAGAAGGACCTGATATTCTGTGGGGCGCTCACTTAATGAAGAAGTCAACTCCACAGAATAAGCTCCAGAAGGCTGTGCCCATGTGTTGGTTCACTCACGTAGTACTTCTCCCAGGCCCACACCAGGAAATGGGTGGGAAGAAATGAATGAATGACAAGGCAAGCTGACTAGATGGGGAAACTGCAGACTGCTAATTAAAGCTCCACTGAAATTGCATATGGTTTTCCACTAATGACTGCTCAGGCAACAATACTTGTTATTGTCTTTCTTCTCAATGACAAGCCAGATTTATGTGCTCGGTGCAAAAGAAAAAAAAAAAAAAAGACAAAACTAAGAGAGTGTTTTCTATGAGACTAGAACCAGTTACTTCTGTCTTTATTCTCATGGATTCACCCAGCCAAATGGCTTTGGTTTTGAATACAGCTTGAAGCAGGCTTCTAAGGACCTCATGGGCTCTAATCATCATTTTGAATATTCAACCTTCCCAACAACCACACAGTGCTTGCTGGATACCAGGAAGAAAGCACAATGTCTATCAATTGTCCGTACGTTTACAGAGTGGCACAGATCATGAGTCATAGGCTATTATGTGAAATTACTGTTAGGTGGATGGACAATCATTGCAGGAGACAGGAGAAAAAAGCACAACAGTGTATGAGCTTTGCTTCCTGTAAAGATTTCTTTAAGTGGTTTTTCAGAAAGTCACAAAAGATACATACAATACTGGGCGTCCACGTACATTTTTGTTTCAAATGTGGTAAGCAAGTGCATCCAAAAACCTCATGTCAACAATTGTCAAAATGATGCCCAAGAGCCCTGGGTCTGCATTTCTATTAGCAAGACCACCAGTCTTTGAGAAGACTTGAACTGACCTCACACAAATCAGTGAGAGTGTGGTTTGGTGGCGGAACTAGAACCAAGCTCCGTTTTTAGTTTATACTAAAATCAGCTGGTCTCTGAGGCTTCAGAAACATCCTTCATTTCCCCCTAGGAAATGTCATGGACCGTACCTGGTTTATTTCCTGAGGGGTTGCTATTTTGTCCCGAAACTGTTGAGGAGGGGCGGTTGGGGACAATTTTCTTCTCTTGCACTTTATAGTTGTCATGAGCTATAGAATGAGACAAAAGAGAAAAGAAATACTTATTAGTTTCTTAAAATATTCAGAAACACTCACCCATTCAACATACACTGCTAACCTTTGTATGAGGAACAAGGTGAGATTCAAGAAATGCAAAAAAATGAAACAGTTATTTATATATCCCACCCTCAAGAAGGGTTCCGTTCAGTGGGAAGGACACATCCAAAAACCAGTGACCTAGGTTGGAGACCAGTCCTCTACTAGTGGCCTGTCCCAAGGTCCATGAAGGGCACTTATCCTCACAGCCACAATTTACAGACAAACTAGCCACATGGAAGACCTACTGAAAACAAGTCTTTGTGTCATTGTTTTGTTTGAGACAGGATCTCACTATGCAGCCCTGGCTGGCCTGGAACTTATGGCAATTCTCAGGCCAGCCTGAGACTACATAGTGAATTCCAGGTCCAGCCTGGGCTCGAGCGAGACCCTATGTCGAAACCCCCCAAACAAAACAACAAACAAGACTTCCTAAGTGAATAAACAGAAGTGCCACAGAAACTTGGGTGATTTGATTATGATTTTATCGTTATCTCCAATACACAGCGAGTACAGCCTTAACCAGTTATGCCGTTTCAGAACGTTCTGTTGAACTGGGCAGAGCAGTGCGCTCCCATTATCCCTGCACAGTGAGGCTGAGGCCGAAACTGGAAGTCTGCAAGTTTGAGGCCAGCCTGTGCTACATAGCAAGACCCTGTCTCAAAAAGGGGTGGAATATCCTATTTTAATATTTAGACAACTGAGGGATTATAGCACTACTGATTTAAAACATATTTCAAATATTTTCATTGCTTCCTTGCCTGGGAATACGCAACACCATTTACTTTTCCCCTGGTGACTGGCACTCCAGTCTTCATGATAAAAATCAACCCTGACTGAGTGTTACAACTAACGCCCAACACATGTTCAGTATGAGTCACTCTTCTGAATAAGCCTTGATAACAGCTTTCCTTTTTTGCTTGGCTGTAATTAGCCTTATTGTACAGAAAGTAAAATGTCAAAAATAAGTTTCATGTTCAACATTCTCAGCTATCAGAGAAATAAAAATCAAAGCTATATGAAGGCTGGAGGTGTAGCTCAGTGGTAGAACAGTTAGCTCCAATAAGGCCCTGGGTTCTATACCCAATACTGAAACAAGAATGAACATACACCACACACACACACACACACACACACACACACACACACACACACACACACACACACGGCGCGCGCGCATACACACTCATTCATTCATTCATTTTTTTCTCTCTCCATCTCGCCTCACTAGAATCACTATTAAAAACACACACACAAAACTGCCAATGCTTGGATAGCAGTTCTTGTTGCTGGAATATAACACCTGACCAGAAGCTGCTTATGAGAGGACAGGGTTTATTTCAGCTGACAGTTTCTAGAAGCTTCTTCATGGCAGGGAAAGCATAGCCCAGGCAGAATAGCAGGGGGAGAAAGTAGTCAGAATGAGCTAGCATGTCATTATCAAGTAGGGTACCTGCAGAGCACACCTTCTCCAGCAAGGCTCCAACTCTCAAAGACTCCACCAGCTGGGGGCTGAGTATAAGACTGGGTGGTGGTGGTGGGCACTTTATATTTAAACTACCACAGCTTGTGAAGACGAGGGTGAAGATGGAGGTGTGAGAGGGAAGAAACCCTTATATACCTGTAGGTAAGAATGTAAATTAGTGTAGCCATTATGGGAATGATATGGGGTTTCTCACACCTGAAAGAGAACAACCATAGAACCAGGCAAACCCACCTAGGTATATACCCAGAGGAAGCAAAGTCAGCAGACAATAGATAAGCCAATACACCCACTTTTATTCCAGCATTATTCACGATAGCCAAGTTATGGAGTCAGCTTGTACCCACCAATGGATGAATGGATAAAGAAAATGTGATGTATGTATGTATATAAATGAAGTTTATGGAATTCAACCATAAAGAAGAATATATTATCATTTGCATTAAAATGGGTGAAGAGATTGTGATATTAGGTGAAATAAGCCAGAGTGAAATATTAAGATGTTTTCTCTCACATGAGAAACCAACACACACACACACACACACACACACACACACACACACCAAAAAACAAAGAAACAAAAGCCCACAAAGAGCCTGAGGTGATGGTTCATGCCTGAGAGGCTGACGCAAAAGAACTACCAACCTTCATGCCCTCCCACAGAGACCTGGGATTTCCAACACCCATGCAAGCTGGCAGTGTAGTTTAGGCATTGCTATGGGAAGCTGTGAATTCTCAGAACATCACTTAAGCTAAATCTTAATTTCCCCTTCTATAAAGAGGAAAAACAAATTCAGAGTTGTGAAAATTGTGCTCGCTTTGGCAGCACATATACTAAAAAAAAAAAAAATTGGAATAATACAGAGTTGTGAAAATTAAGTGAGGTAATGTTCATGAAAGGCAGGTTATTGTGGGGCCCTTAGCAAGTCTCCATAAACCTCAGAAAGTAGTTTCGGCTCCTTCCCTATTCACTACATAATTAAAAACTGGGTTTCTAGCTCCTCAGCTTCAAGGGAAAGCAAAACCTTAACTCCATGGTGGTGGTCCTGGGGTGCAAGGTATTCAACTCATCTGCACTGCCTCCTGGGGCTTTGGGTAGGCTGAACCTGCTAGAAGGGCATTTTAGGTATGGCTGGTTTGGGAAGAGGTAATGGTCAGCATTTCTGGAGAATGGAGAAAGGACAGTGTCCTAAGACTTAAATTCAGTAGAAAACAAACTTATTAAAATCATAATGATAAAATAAATCATTGAGAGTTCTTTTTAAGATTTTTTAAAAAATATTTTATTTATTTATTTTCAAGCAGAGAAATAGAGAGAGAGAGAGAGAGAGAGAGAGAGAGAGAGAGAGAGAGAGAGAGAGAGAGAGAGAGAGAGCGCGAGCGAGCGCACCAGGGCCACCACACCTTGTGGGTCTGACATATGTGGGTACTGGGGAATTGAACCTAGGGCCTTAGGCACCAGAGGCAAGTGCCTTAACCGCTGAGCCATCTCTCCAGCCCTCATTGAGAGTTTTAAAACAAAGCTTGGGGAATTTACTACTTAGGAGGACAACAGTGCTGGAGAGTTAGGTTGGAGCAGGGAGAGACCCCGGCACTGCCAAATAAAAGCAGAACAAAACAACAGCCACCATGAAAAGAGGGGTGGATTTATCCATCTTCAATTTTTGAATTTAATAATCTGAAAATCTTGGGTAACTAGCAGACAGGATTAAGTATAGCATTTGCAAATTTAGCATTAGAAAAAAATCACCATTTTAAATGACTCAGTGACTTGCCAATGCTACTTGAATCTTTTTCTTCCAGTTTTTAAAAAAGAAAACTGAGCTATCTATATACGATGATGCTCATTGAGTCTTTGCTAGCCTTATAAAACCTCTATTGATCTTCCTGTTGGCGTAAAAGCTTTAGTCCATTAAGTCCATGCTCATAAGTGAGCATGATGGATTAAAGACAAGAGAGACAAGGCTACAGACTGCTGTCCTTCTGGGCAGTCTTGAGACCTTGAAAAGGAAATGTAGAGACAGCAGGCATTGGGGAAATGGTTCAGATTAAAGGCACTTGCTTGCAAAGCCTGATGGTCCAGATTTGATTCCCCAGTACCCTCGGAAAGCCAGATGCACAAAGTTTGCATTCATCTGGAGCTATTTGCAGTGGCAAGAGGCCTTGGTGCACCCATTCTCTACCCTTCTCTCTCAAATAAATATTTAAAAAAACCAACTGTACAGGGGCTAAAGAGATGGCATAGTGGTTAAGGCACTTGTCTGCCTGCAAATCCTAACAACCAAGGTTCAATCCCCTAGAACTCACATAAAGCCAGATACACAAAATGGCAAGTGCACCTGGAGATCCTTTGCAGTGCTGGAGGCCCTGGTGCACCCTGTTCTCTCTCTCTCTCTCTCTCTCTCTCTCTCTCTCTCTCTCTCTCTCTCTCTCTCTCTCTCTCTCTGCTTGCTAATTAATTAATTAATTAATGTGAGGCATTTTCTAAAAACAAAGCAACAAAAACCTGTATAGCTCCATGAGGGCTACAAAAAGGTGCCTCTTTAAGACACACCTTCTGTGACTCACTACCCTCCTCATTGCTCTGTACCCTGGAACATATGGTGACATGGAGGTATCTTCTCTCAAAGGTCAATATAACTTTAACAAATCATCTATTCAGTTGGTCAGGATGCTTAATCTACGTCACTTGTTTTCTTAAAATGATGCAGCAGAGCCGGGCGTGGTGGCACACGCCTTTAATCCCAGCACTCGGGAGGCAGAGGTAGGGGGATCACCATGAGTTCAAGGCCACCCTGAGACTACACAGTGAATTCCAGGTCAGCCTGGGCTAGAGTGAGACCCTACCTCGAAAAACCAAAAAAAAAAAAAAAAAAAAAAAAAAAAAAAAAAAAAAAAAAAAAAAAAAAAAAAAAAGATGCAGCAGATTAAACCCTGGGCCTCTAAGTAATATTCATTTATTTGCAAGGAGAGAGAGAGAGAGAGAGAGAGAGAGAGAGAGAGAGAGAGAATAGGTGCAATACAGGCTCTTGCCACTGCAAACGAACCCCAGAGGCATGCACCACTTTGTACACCTTGTTTTATGTGGCTACTGCGTATTCATTCAAACCCAGGCCATTAGGCTTTGCAAAGCAAGCACGTTTAACCACTGAGTCACATCTCTATCCCCAGCCATAGTTTTTAATAAAATATAGAATGTGGGCTGTGAAGCGGCAAAAAGCTTCGAACTCAATTCCTGGCTCTGTATAAGCACTTCTGCTTATCATTCAGCCAGCCTTGGTGGACATACAGCTTTGTGAAGGAACAAAGAACACAGAACCACAGGTTGAACCACATGAAATCCCTTTCTATAGTGTGTGTGTGTGTGTGTGTGTGTGTGTGTGTGTATATATATATATATATATATATATATATAAAGTGAGGGCTGGAGAGATGGCTCAGCGGTTAAGGCACTTGTCTCCAGTGCCTAAGGCCCTGGGTTCAATTCCCCAGTACCCACATATGCCAGACCCACAAGGTGGTGACCCTGGTGTGTTCTCTCCCCCCCCCCCCGCTTGAAAAATGAATATTTTTTTAAAAAGTGAATATTAGCAGTTTCATATGTTTAATCTAACAGTTTCAATCTCTGTGTAGAAAAGTCACATACAATTGTTCCTCATGTTTATTCAGTCAATTATACTTTCCAGGGGTGTTATAACATTTGAATCATATTAACACTTATCCGATTTTATTCATGAAATTTGCATTAGAATAAGAAGGAAATGATGCGATTTCCTAACTGTAGTCTTATGTTACACTATGTTGAAGCTGCTGATTCTCTTTGAAAGCCTCCCTCTCATTAAGGCCTGAAGAACTGGCTCCGCGTCAGTCACTGTCAGGCCTGTGATTATCCACAGCCTCCAGTCTCTCCACCTCCAGGGAAGACATGCTGGGAACCCCTGCTGCCCTCTGAAACTATGACCAAATCTGAACGAACTGTCCTCACCATGTCAGCCAACCCCTGATGTCAGTCTCTCTGGTGTCATCAATAGAACAACCATGTCCCCAAGCTGAGACATGGTCAGTAATCCCACAAACACTTTTAGGTACCTCCCCCTCTTGGACCAGCTGCTGTACAACCCACTGAAAATATAAGGACACAATATTTAGATTCAAAATGCCCATGATCCTTGAGAGGAGACACATATAGGAAAAAAAATCCCAGAAAATAGGGAAGAAACAAAAACTAATGGCATGGGATTAAACTTTGCATAAGACAAATGCAAATTAGAGCAAATAGATAAAATAAAACACGTTAATACCTCTTACCCCAAAGAATGGATTAATCAAGGAAATGTGACATGAACTTGGTGGTTTGACTCAGATGTCCCCCATAACCTCATGTGGCTCCCAGCTGGAGGCAATTTGGTGGAGCCATGCTGGAGGAGGTGTGTTGCTGGGGGCAGGCTTTGCCGCGTGATAGCCCAGTTTTCCCCTTGCCAGAGTCCAGCTCACTTTCTTGCTGCTGTTCCTCACCTGCTGTGGCAGAGGTGATGCCCAGCCTCTACTCAGGTCCATCCCTTCCCTGAGACTGTAAGTAAAAAAACAAACTTTTTCCTCCTATCAGCTGTTTCTGGTTGAGTGCTTTGTCCTAACAACGGAAGTCAACAATACTTAGATGAAGAGAAAAGGACACATTTTCTTTCTTTGTGGTACTGTACCCAAGGTTGTACATGCTGGGAGTTTCTAAATGGGCATGCACACCCACTCACACATTTTGTTATTTTTTAAAGCTGCTGAGACAGTAGAATGAAAGTGACCAAGAGCTGTTAGATCAAGATCAGGTCCCTTTCCTGTCAGAAAAGAAAGAAAAGATTTCCTGTGGTTCTAGGATCCAGACAAGCCCCAAAATCAAATCACAGCTTTTACAGCCACAGAGGAGAAAGGTGTGATGGGGCTCACAGTGAGCACCTCAGGAATTCCAGAGACACTGCGCAAACACAAGAGGTTAGTTCTTGCCTGTCTTGTGGGAGGCAAGCACCAGAGAGGCCCTAGGACAAGCCTTTCAGCTTGAGAGATTGTCAACCCCAATCTTCCTTCAAACAATTTGTCAAATTAATCTTGTGAACTGCTTTTGAAACAGCCCAACAAACACCCACCTTTGCTGAACAGGAGGATTTGCATTTTATGTATTTTGTGGGAACTATGACCAGTCACCAAGCAGTTTTGTTTAGTATTAAAAGCATCTCCTTCATTCCCTCCTTCCGACATCCTGAGCCCACAGGACTAAACATTACGCGCTTCAAATTCAACCAAAAGGCTTCTGCCTGAAAACAAAGACCTGAACAACAGCAAATCTTCCCTGCATCCTTCATCCAGATGCAGGCTCTAGAGCGAAGGAGAAAACGCACTAGTAAAGCAGGTGACAAGGCAGCATGCCCACCTTCCCGTGGCCTTCACCAGGCTGCTGTTGGTCACCCTGCCCACAGAGTAGGGATCTGCCAAGCACAGGGCAAGGTGGAAAGAGGGGGGAACGTTTCTAACGGTTCCCAGTCACCCCGAGAAATGGTAAATCGTAATTACCACCCACCTAAACTTCAACAGCTGGGTACCATTTACAAAAATTAGTTCAAGTTCAATTAAACTCAATCTGTAATTAAGAAACCAAATAACTAGAAAAGAAAACTAATTAGAACTTAGCCTTATTATTCTTTGCTTAATGAAACCGAGCGAGTAAAAGAGGTTGTTTTTACTTCAACATGACAATGATTGACTGCATGGAAACTAAAACAGTGAATATTACCAGCTACAAAATAAAGCCTTCACACTTAAATATAAAATAGCTTGAATAGAATAGAATGTACATGAATAAAATAACTTGAATAAAATAGAATGTACAGTTAGTTCCTGGGGCTACAGAGTAAGTTCCAGGTTAGCCTGGACTAGAGTGAGACCTGTCTCAAATAATAAAAAAATTAGAGCGAGACCTTACCTCAAAAAACAATAAATAAATATAATTTTAAAAAGCACCATTCCTAGGAATAACCTCAAATACACTGTAGACTCAGTTTTGAAAAAAAAAGTATTAGCTGAGGTGAAACTTGTTGCCAAATATCAGCCATCATTTCAGTTCTATTAAAAATAGTAAAATGTTTTAAATTTTCATATATAAATTTTAAAAAATTCAATAAGAACGAGTAGATAAGTACCAAAGGATTATGCCAATCCAAAATGATTTTAAAGTTTAAAATTAAAGGCAAACCGCTCTAACTGTGCAGGAATCACTTCTACATCTGTGACCCAGTTCTTGGTTCCCTCCTCACTGGAACACCAGCCTCAGCAGCTCTCCAATTATCCACATACAATCTTATTATATCAAACAATATTTTATTTATTTATTTGAGAGAGAGAATGTGAATGAATGGGCATGCCAGAGCCTCCAGTCGCTGCAAATGAACTCCAGATGCACACACCAACTTGTGCAACTGGCTTTCTATGGGTAATGGGAATTGAACTCGGGTTCTTCTGCTCTAAAGGCAAGCTCCTTAACCACTCTCCAGCCCCATTATTATTATTATTATTATTATTATTATTATTATTATTATTTTAGAGCAGTGTTGGGTCCACAGCACAGATGAGCATTCACCCGCACTGACCTCACTGCCCTGGACGTCCACAGCTTACATCATGGCTCCCTTTTGTAGAGGAGATTCTATTGGTTCTCATAAATGTAGAATGGCACGTGTCCACTATTATCGTACCACACAGAATCCCATCCATTTATCACAGTTCAGCTGGTCTCTTTCTCATTACAGACTCCAGTGACATGAACCTGCTTATTCTTTATCTCTCCTTTCTTCCTGCCCTGACTACAGATGATAGTCAGTGCATGGTATTCCCCTAGCACCATGGGGCTACAGGTGGGGAAAGGCCAAGAAGTCAGAGATCTAGCTCTGATCTTTAAGGCTATCGGAGCAGACAACAGTTCACCTTTATCTTTTTTAAAGGTACTACAAAACAAAACATAATTTTTAAAACCACTGATGGGAGGGATTCAGTACTTAAAGTAATTCCTAAAGGAATACAGGATTTCCACTGATTACAGGATGAAGCCCATCACCTTCCAGATGCGGTGCCCAGACCAACCTTTCACTCCATTTTCTCTACTCCCTAACCATCAGCTCTGCAATCCCACTCAGTAACCATCCCTGGGCTCTGAATGCGGTGATACTAGACAACTCAAAGGATAACCTGTGGTCTAAAAGCACAAAGCAATGCCCACAAAACTAGGTGAGCCTGATGATGCACATATCAGATAATGGCTTTCATTCAAGGTCTCCATAAGAAGGCTTGGCACACTGACAGGCTCTACACTTATTTTCTATGTCAGTATGTCCTTCATTTGGTATATAAATAATCTTACGCACTATTTTCTTCTAGAAGTCAGAAAACAAAACAGGTATCGGCTAAACACCTAAGAGCAATGGGCTCGGGTTCAGCAAAGAGAGGAGAGAAACAGTGGAAGATATTTAGGTTTGTGTGACAAGTTCACGATTCAAGACAGCTCACAGGAATTCAAGCACCCTAGGAGCCAGCAGGAGTCCAGCCTGTAATCCCAGCACTTGGGAGGTAGGAGGATTAAGAGTACAAGGTTATCTTCTGCTACACAGTGAGTTCAAGGCCTGCCTAGGTTGCATGAGACCTTGTCTCAACAAACCAAACCAAACCAAAGAATGGTGGATTTCCACAAAGGTGTGAAGGTTCCCAGAGCCAATGGATCACCTAGAACACAGCTTCTTCAAAGAAGTGTGGTAACTTGATGTGGGGATTGTGAAATAGCAGGCAGCAGTACGAGGTTTTTGAATGTATGTTAAGACCAAACATTCGTTCTGACAGCACTTGCCCACGCTGTGTGGTGTGACCTCACTGCAGCCTTGGTTCTGAATGCACTCGGGGCTCTTTGCAGATCACACGTTGGCCACATATCGCCAACACTGCCTGAAACACCTCTGTTCACATATGAGACTGCCGGATGTTATGAATTAAATCCAGAATCCGGATAACTCATTTATTCTAAAGGAACACCTTTAATCCTAGCACTTGGGAGGCAAGGGTAGGAGGATGAGTTCAAGGCCACCCTGAGACTATATAGTGAATTCCATGATAGCCTGGGCTAGAGTGAGAACCCTACCTCGAAAAACCAAAAAGAAAAAAAGAAAGGTTTATTACATGGTTAGGAAACTCAAATCATACAAAAAGACATAAAAGCCAGGCATGACGGCACACCCCTTTTGTCCCAGAACTCACTGAGATGGAGGCCAGCCTGGGGCTACAGAGTGAGGTCCAGGCTAGCCTGGGGTACAGTGAAAGACTATGCCTTGAAAAAAATCAAAGACATACAATGAATTTTAAAATGAATATAAATAAAATATATTTACTATATATAAATAAATAAAATGAATTTTTCTTCTTGGGAAAAAAATTTTTTTTTCGGGCTGGAGAGATGGCTCAGCGGTACAGGCACTTGCTTCCAGTGCCTAAGGCCCCAGGTTCAATTCCCCAGGACCCACATAAGCCAGACCAACAAGGTGGTGGCCCTGGTTCTCTCTCTCTCTCTCTCTCTCTCTCTCTCTCTCTGCTTGAAAATGAATAAATAAAATATTAAAAAAATTTTTTTCTACAGACACATTGGATTTCTTTCTCTGTCTACCTTCCCCCTTTCCCCCTCCTCTTCACACTGTAGCCCAAGCTGGTCTTGAACTCGCAGTGATCCTCTTGCCTAAGCCTCCTGAATGCTGGGACTACAGACTTGAGCCCCTATGCCTGGCTACATTCTGCATTTCTATTTATTCAGAGCATCAAGCTATTAACTCTGCTGTCGCTTTCTGTTCTCAGTTGGGAACTTTACTTTAGGCTACTTCTTAAAATACTCCATTTGCTGCATCACACCTCATTTCCACTATGTGGCGATCATAGTGAGCTTCCCCACATTTCATTCTCGAAGTCTAACTTCCCTGGGGTGTGAGATCAGGGACCTGACTGGTATCTTCCTTGCTAGATCACTCCTTGCAGCTGATTGCCTGCCACAGAGTTGGTGACTTGCTCTTGCGACTTAGGAGCTCTACTTCTGCTGGTCTGGACTCTGCTAGAGTCAAACACATCCAGGGACAAGAATGCAAAGAAAACTCCAGGGAGTCTGTTTTATTGGGACACTGTGTAACAGTGACCAGAACCAGGAATGGAGCCTGCCAGGGGCCACAATAATAGGCTTCACTCAAGATCCTGCTTCTAACTGAGTATGGTGACACACTTGGGAGGCAGAGGCAGGAGGATCTCTGTGAGTTCGAGGCCAGCCTGGGACTACAGAATGAGTTCCAGGTCAGCCTGGGCTAGAGTGAGACACTACCTGGAAAAAAGCAAGATGAACTTGCTTCTAGAAGCAGAAAAGCTAGGTTTAGGCTATGTGGCTACATGTACCATTTCTTTCCAGCTCAGCTTTGCAGGCCAAGTCTGCATGGATTCAGGACTGGGATGGAATGGAATCGCTCCCCTGCTCCCTTCTCTGCCTGGAAAATGGAGCGGGGAAGCAAGAGGGTGGAAGAGCACTGCCAGCCGCCACCATGCTCATTTCAAAGCCAGAATGATGGGGTGGTTGAGCCAGGCAGTGGCGGGGGGTGGGGTGCTGATGGCATGTGCATACCCCACAGTGCTGATTCCCACCTGACAGGCTCTGCACTGAGGTTGTATCAGAGCTCACACTAGTGACTTTCATAGGTCAGTAATTTATCTAGTCAACATAAAACTAGCATCCCGAGTACCAAGAAATGCGACAAGCAAGGCTGGAAAGCTCAGCAGAGCAACCGGAAACTCACTCGTCACTCAGGCCAGGAAAAAACAGGACTTCGACCACAAAGCATGCCTCTAGCCGTAGGAGGAAAGCACACATTCTGCTCCAGCGGTGGTGACTTGTGCGGGTAATCAGGGGGCTGAGGCATAAAGACCACTGTAAGTCTGAGCTCAGCCTGGGCTATACAGCAAGACCCTGTGTCCAAGAAACAAATAACCTCCTAGCATTCGGGTGCCAGGTGTATTATTTTATACCTGTAATCCCAGCAGTTGAGGTGGAGGCAGACTCTGAGTGATATTGAGCCTATATGGGATTACATAGGGAGACTTGGGTCCTCTGTGTCACTGTACCTGTGGAAAATGCAGGCTAGGCAAGGGCTCCACCTCCGAGCCATATCCCCTGAACCCCCAAATCTAATATTCTTTGGTCTTAAAAACAGTCATGGGGCTGCGGAGATGGCTCACTAGACCAAGCACTTGCCATGCAAGCATGGATGATCAGAGTTCGAATCCCAGCACCCATATAAATACCAGGGAGGTGTGCCATCCTCCTGTAATTTTAGCAGAGGGAGGTAGAGACAGGGCCAAGCTGGCTAGCTAGACTGAGTCAATGGCTCTGGGTTTGAATGAGAGACCCTGTCTCAGGAAAGTGAAGGGTGATTGATGACTGACATCATCTCTGGCCCTCTTTGCACACATGCACACGTGTCGACTCCACATGCCCGTGAACACATGCATATACACCATACACACATCCCCCCAAAAAAATCCAGTCATATTTATGCTTCTCCGTATGTCTGTATTACCTACTTAACTTTCTTTTTTCATAATTTTTGAGACAGGGCATCATTATGTATCCCAGGCTGCTCTATAACTTACTACATAGTTCTAAATGGCTGTAAGTTCATGAGGACCCTCCTCTTCAACCTCCAGCATGTTGAGACTACTGGCTTGCTTCACTTGGCTACTGTTAAACTTTCTTAGATTCTCTGACAGGCTAAATTTGTCGTTGTAATAAAAAACTGGTAGCAAAACAGGGTAACTACTTATATCTGACAAAATTATGCCTAGAAGATAATCACCTGTAGACGGGCGCTTTCCTGCCAAAATCACACTCAAAAGTATGTTGTGCAATACCTGTATTACCACGTAGTGTGGTCTCCTCCATCATATTAACTGTATTACTACACAGTGCGGTCCTCAGACAATCATACTAACTGTATTACTCTGCAGTGAGGTCCTTAATCAATCATATTAACTGTATTCCCATGCCGTGCATTCCTCAATCAATCCTATTAACTGTATTACCCTGCAGTGCAGTCTTCAGTCAATCATATTAACTATTACTACGCAGTGCAACCCTCAATCATACCAACTGTATTCCCATGCAGTGCGGTCCTAAATCAATCATATTAACTGTATTCCCATGCAGTGTGGTCCTCAATCATAGTAACTCAATCATAGTAACTCATGTTCTGTCAAAGGGAGTCACAGTAGCTTCATTTTCAACTGTACTGCAGATAGAACGATGCCTAAAATGCCCTGAAAGAACCCAGTATGCCCTCCACTGCTTCTTTCTCTATGAATCGCAGTAAAACCCTTCCTCCTTTTTTTTCTCTTCTGACTAAACTCATTGCATTATCATAAAGAAATTAAGATTTTTTTTAAAAGACAGGTGTGGTGGCTCACACCTGTAATCCCAGTACTTTTGAGGCTGAGACAGGAGGTTTATCAGGAATTCAAGGCCATCTTGGGCTAGAGTGTGAAATCTTGTTTTAATAACAACTGCAAAAACAAATTAAGGTTTTCTAGTTAGAATTAAACTATTGTGTTAGTAACTGAGCAGATGAAATGAAAACCTTCCCCTTCGCTTTTTTTCAATAATGCAGAAATTGGCAAAAAGGCAGTTTTGGTAAGACAGTATAGGCTGCAAGTGTGGGAGATGGCATCCGACACACACACATAAATGGAGGGTGGCCAGCTCGGCCACAGCCTCATGGCTCGTTCCCACTTTGAAGGGTAATCTAGGGATGGAGAGTGGTCTAATACCACTGGATTCAGTGTGGACTGACTGTGTTCGGATGAGCTGCTGAGCAGCTGAGCTTGGTTGGCAGGGCAGGAGCCTAGAAGGCAAAGCACAAGTTCCTCCTCCCAGTCAGCTGCCCTGTTGTGCAAACACAAGTCAGCACAATGACAGTGAGTTGAGGTGAGGGTTGGACGGTGGTGCATGTAGTTACTAAGTAAATGTGTAATGAATAAGATGTGTTCCAGGCATACTACCAAGATAATGGCACCGAGGCTAAAGTCTTCCAAGAGAGACAAAGGCAAAAACAGACAATGATGGGCTGGAAAATGGCTCAGTTGGAAAATCTTGCTATGCAAGCATGAGGACCAGGTGGATGTGGAGGCCACCTGTGATGCCAGAGCCAGGGAAGTAGAGAGACAGGGGTTCCAGGGCAAGCTGGCTAGCTTGACTAGCCACACTGAGGAGCTTGTATTAAAGGCCCTCAGGTGATTTTCTAAGAACCTTAGAGTGAACAGCACTACTTGAAGCCGAAGTGCTTTGAAAGCTTGCTCTGTTAGAACTACTTTAAGTATCGCTTAAAAAAAAACTTTCTGTTAGACTCAAAAGTACCCAGCAACACACTGGGCAAAAAGTACTGTCCCAAACTATAAAGAGAATCTGCCCAGTGAGGGCCTTTAATACAGAGGCTCAGGTCACCCCCAGACCTGCTGAGCTGCAATCCTGAGGAATGAGGTTTAAATGTGTATTTTAACACATTTTAATATGTATTTAATGTGTATTTTATAGTTGATTCCAAGGTTAACTCAGAAACCCAATCACATAGAAATAATTTAACATTTAAAAAATTTTGTCTGTACAAAAGCTTCTGAGCCTGAACAGGTCCCATTGGTTAAGTGTTTGTCTCTAACTGATCAGGGAAAGGGAGGGGGGAATTGGAGAATTTGGGATAACAACTCATGGTTTGCCCACTAAATAATGTAACTCATTATGGACAATAAATTTATATTAAAAATTATTTTTAAAACCAAAAAAAAATTTTTTAATAAAATATTTTCATTTGAGAGAGAAAGAGAAAGAGGGAGAGAGGGGGTACAGCCAGGGCTTCTTGCCACTGCAATCCAACTCCAGATGCATGTGCCACTCTGTGCATCTGGCAAAATAGCTTAAAGACAATTAACTTATAAAGGTTTATTTTGCCTCACAGCTCTGGAGTTCCTAGTTTAAGACCAAAGGATTGACTGCTTTGTGCCCTGACAAGACAGTGCGCTATACTGGGGTTAAGTTGCTGTACAGGGTCTTTCACGGGCAGTCACTGGATGGCAGCATGTTTGAAAGGGGTTCTTCCCCCCCCCTCCCCCCCGGCACAAAACTCTACTGAGACTGACTAAAATCCACAAAGCACATTCCATGAAGCCTGTGTTTCCTGCTCAGATGTTGCTGAGGTCATCATTTGCACATTACATAGAAATCACTTTCAGAGTTAGTACTGGGAGTAATTGTATTTCTTCTGTGTAACTGACTTTCTTTCCAGTGAAGTAAGTTGAGCAATTGGCAAGGTTTGCCATTTTGAACTGGTGTGAACAGCTCAGAGACTCTGGGACCTACCTGCCGGGGGCCACTGGAAGGACTGCACTTCCTGCACTATTTACCTCCTAAATTTGGTTTAGCCCTTGTATTTCTCAAATGTTTCTAACTTACACAATTATGTTGCCCTTTATGGAGTTCTGTAATTTTTTAATTTAAATACTTTTATTTATATATTTGCAATCAGAGAAAGAGAGAGATGAGAGAGAAGAGAGACAGAGAGAATGGGCATGCCAGGGCCTCCAGCCACTGCAAACAGACTCCAGATGCATGCGTGACTTTGTGCGTCTGGCTCTAGTACTAAGGCATTGCAGGCAAGCGCCTTAACAACTGAGCCATCTCTCCAGCCCTGTAAATGTTTTTAGAACAATGAAGAGTAACATGAATATTTAAAAAAATATTTTATTTGCAAGCAGAGAAAGAGGGAGGGGGGGAGGGAAGGAAAATAGGGGCACACCAGGGCCTCTAGCTGCTGCAAACTCCAGACACATGCACCACTTTGTACATCTGGCTTAAATGGGTACTGGGGAATTTAACCTGGGTGGTAACCTCTGGGCCATCTCTCCAGCCACCAAGATGGGGGCTTGCTATTCAGGCTGGCTACCTGTCATCCTCCTGCCTCTGCCTTCTGACTGCTAGGATTAGAAGTGTGCACCACTACACATATTTTAAACTGTAATATTTAAGGCAAAAGATAAAGCCTCAAAAATTGGCTGAATCAAGTGTCATTGTTTTGAAAATATACCTAACTACTTTTTATCTTTCCTCTCCCTGCCCCCCAGCCCAGTGTTAGGGATTGAAGCCAGGTCCTCAGGCATACTAGGAAGGTAGTTTGCCTCCCCTCCAGCCCCCAAAATTTCTTTTGCTTTTTAAGCAGGCTCTCAACTATGTGGCCCAGACTGCCCTCAAACGTATGATTTTCCTGCCTCATTCTCCCAGTGCTGGGATTACAAATCCAGTCTCCAAATTCTTTCTTAAACAATGACATTCATATAGCACCGTGATGCTAAAATGCAATAAAATTAAATGTTACCTTCACCCAAAATGCAAATAAGCCTGAGAAGTTAGAGCTTAAGTTGCAACTAGTTTGAGACTAAGAAGGCATAAATGGGATTTAGGAACTAGAGAATAGTGCTTTGTGGTCTCAGGAAGAACATTACACATGAACCTAACTTGAAGTGAGGTCCTTTGACAACATTATATAAATGCTTACTACAAGGCTAGAGTTGCTCAAGATTGTGAAATCTAATAAAGGACCAGAAACAAGGAGAGAGAGAGAGAGAGAGAGAGAGAGAGAGAGAGAGAGAGAGAGAGAGAGAGAGAGAGAGAGAGAGAGAGTAATAAGACCTTTCTGTCAGAGGCCAAGAAAGAAAATCACTATTAATGTTCTGCTACCTTTAGTAAAGCTCCATGCACTGAGGAAGAATGAGAGAACCCTTCCCATGTTCACCCACTCCTAAAATGCCCGCAGGCACAATGAAAGGCATAGAGACCTCATGGTGGGAGGGGGAAGATACCATCCTTGACCACATGGAAGCCATGGGTTACAAGGACACAGGCATTAGTTTGGTGAGCACACTAATGAAGGAGGATTGTAACTGGGAAAGGGATCAGAAAGGAAAACACACAAATCTATGGAGAAAGGTAACAAAGAAACCTGAGTATATGATATTGTTTAAAATCTATGTAGCTTCTGTTAAGACTTTTGTCCTTTGTACTAACACAATGCAAAGTAGAAAAAAAGTTATGACTAAAATAACTTATAATCCAAAATTTACCTCAAATATTTCCTCATTTAATGTTTTAAACAAGTAATTTCCCCTTTACCATATAATATATATGCATATACATATACACATAAAATTTAATTTCTACCTTGGTATACCACCTATTTGATTAAAATATCAAGAACTTACTAATTCTGAATGAGTATTTTAAATAAATATCACCACGTTCATTGCTGAAGATGAAGTCTTCCCAAGCTGCCCGGGCTGTGCTCAAACTCCAGAGCTCAAGGGATCTTCCTAAATCCACTGCAGCCACCAGAGCCAGCTCCCAAGTCATTTTTTGAGAGGGACTTTTGGACACCTACTATATAGTGTTTGGAAGCATAGTTAATCTTCTGGCAAGAGGGGAAATTAAGTAGCATAAATCAATGTGCTACTTTTTGCGGTGGACTGCTACTAGTGATCAGGACATGCCCAGGAAAATGCAACTGGAGGGGACCAGGATACATCCCAGATTTGCCTCTTTTGCATAAAGATGACATTGAAATGATTGTTCTGGGAAACAGACCCTAGAGAGAAGCTCTGAAAATAGTTAGCCTTTAATGAGAGATAAATTCTTCACACCAGTAAGAGAAGGATGGCTCTCCACCTCCAGGCACTCATCAATGAAGAAAGCTCAGAACTCACTCATCAGTAAATACCCACCTCCCCCAACTTCCTTCTTTCAGCAGTAGGGTACTTAAGCTATATCTTAGAGATTTACATCAGAGATTCAGTACCCCCGCCCCAGGGATTCACCTATGTACATATGAGGTATTTGTATGTATCAATAAACTTGTTTGTTTTCTCTTGTAATCTGTCTTTTGTTATATGATTGATTCTAGCTAGGAACTCAGAAAGGCAAGAAATGTTCATTTTTTTTCCTGCCTTACACTGCAAAACTAACAAGCAACTGGAAATACACTGAGGTAAAAACCTTTTTATTTTTCTCGAGGGTATAATTTCAAAGCATTCTGATGACAGCTACTGGCAGTAAAGCCTGTGTAAAACATTCAGCATATTTCAACCAAGTTTAATAATTAATGAACATCCTATGTCATTAATTTATAATAAATTCAAGCTGTTTGGGAGTTTTCAAATGCATTGCTTAAGCATCCATCCAGTGCTAATTAGCTGACTTGACAGCCCTCAGCCTCCTGCATTGTATTTGTCGTCATATGCCCTCTCGAAGACCCAGCGATGCTCCCTGAGTGTGCTCAGGGTCCAGGGAGCAGCTTTCCCATAACTTGTGAAGGGCTTTTCTTGTCATTAGAACACATGCTGGAATAAAGAGAAACTTCCCATGAGCCACAAACAGGAGAAAAAAAAATTGTCCTGATAGTTAATTACAGTACAATGAGGCATCAGGACAACCAATAATTTTGGTGAAATACTTTGGTTTCCTTCTTAATGTTGGAATGGAGGTGCTGGGTATGGAAACTATTTTGACAGAACTTGGTAAGTAAAAGCAACTGACACTGTAGAAATGATGTCAAAGTGCTCATCAGTACTTACATCAAACAACACACTTCAGTCTTTTGTTTTGCTTTGGTTTCCTGAGACAGAATCATGCCGTGTGGCTGAGGCTGTCCTGTACTGACTATGTAGTTCAGGCTAATTCAGTCTTCCTGAGTGCTGGGATTCACAGAATGTGCCACCACACTCAGCTCAGACCCAAGAATTTTAAGTGTTTGCTGAGAGACAGATCTTACTTTTCCGATTTGTGAGTTTTTTCAGTTGTCATTTGTGTGTTTGTGTACAGGTGTGTGTCTTGTATTTTTGTTAGGACTGAAACACTGAACAGACACAAAACTGTTTATGTGACAGTCTCTTGGTCTCTCTTTCTCTAGAGGCACAGAGACCCCCGAGTTCCATCAACAGGACCCCACAGGGGTTCATTCTCCTCCCATCTGAATCCACTCATCATTTGCACCATTAAGCCCACCAGCCATCAACTGCCAACATCGACTTAAATAGTCCTGAAAACTTAACCTTGCACACATAGTCTAGCCACAAAATAAAAGACCTGTCTTAGTTACTAATTATTCAAATGACCACCTGTAACTATCTGAGATATTAAAATTGGCCCAAGAGGAGCAGGGTGGCTCAAGTCTGTAATCTCAGTATTTGGAAGCAAGCATTATTTTTATTTATTCAATTTCAAGGGGGGGGGAGAGAGATAGAGATAGAGATAGAGAGAGGGAGAGGCAGAGAGCAGGGAGAGAGAGCAGGGACTTGTTTGCGTAGGGTCTCTTGCTGCTGCAAATGAACTCCAGATATAAGTGCTACTTTGTGCATCTGGCTTTACGTGGGTACTGGGGAATTCAACCCAGGCCAGCAGGCTTTGCAAGCAAGTGCCTTTAACCACTCAGCCATCTCCCCACCCTAATCTCAGCAGGAGGACTGCCATAAATTTGGATGGCTGAGGCAGGCAGGACTGCCAGAAGTTTGAGGCAAGCTTACGCTACAGAGTGAGTTCACGTCTAGTATGAGTTACAGTGTAAAAATTTGACACACACTCACGCATTGGCCCAAGGGAGAGGAACGTAGAAACTGACACTATGGTTCAGATGTATTCATACCCCCACAGGTTCAAACGCTGCTCCCAGAGGGATGATGGGAGGTGACTAGATGTGTTGTGCTCTGAGGTACTCCATATCTATAGAGGAGTGGCTTTCAGGCTATGCCTTGTCCTGACTGACTCCAGTTTCACGAAACAGCACTCTGCTCCATTTTGAGTGCAAAGGATAAGGCAGAAATGACTTTATGTAAGCAAACAGCCACCATTTGTCCAGCAAGAACCATGAGATGAATAGCCTAATAACTTGTTTATACTAATAAAATATCATCATCTATAAAATTATAAAATTATAAAGTCAAGAATACACAGACACTTGAGCTTGTAAAAACTATCAGACAAATTGGGGCAGTGAGATTGTTTTTTTTTTCCTGAGTATGTGTGTATGTGTGTTGGGGAGTGGGTAAGCATGCATGCGTTCGGGTCGGTATGGAGACCACAAGTTGATGTTGAGTGCCTTCTTCAATCTCACCACCTAATTTTTTGAGACAGGCTTTCTCACTGAACCGAGAGTTCACCCATTTCGCTATGCAAGCAGGCTAGCAAGCCCAGGAATCCCATCTCAGCTGCCAGGGGCATGGGGGCTGGGGATCTGAATTCAGGTCCCCATGCTTGCTGTGCAAGCGCTTTACTCAGAGTCACCTCCCCAGGCCCCCAATGAGCTTGAACAAAACTAAGCCAAAGAATGACACGGCCCAGACACTCTAACGCTGGGGAAGAGTGGCGTTCCGGAGCTGGTGGATGTCACGCGATCACCAGGAGAACTCCCAACTCTGTCCCTGGGGCTTCAGCTCAGCCCACCAGAGCTGCCGTGTATCAAGATTCTCTACCGCCCGGGCCAGCTCTGCACTCAGGGAGCCTGTACTTTACCAGCACAACACAACTGATAGACCCAAATGCAGTGGCACTTTTTGCATAGTTTTCTCCTTAAAATTTGTGTCTGTGTGTGGAGGGATATAGCTCAGTGGTTAAAGGCACTCGCTCGCAAAGCCTGACGGCCTGGGTTTGAGTCTGCAGTAATGACGCTTGCAGTCGTGGGCGGCCCTGGCACGTCCATACTCTTTCTGCCTCTCTCTC